>VMDO01028668.1:0-23600 GCA_007922755.1 Pedetes capensis
GATAGAGAAGACTTGGATGGGAAACTTAGATAGGAAGGGGGGAGGGGGGAAACATAGAGGAGCGTAAGGGGTAACCTATATGAATAATGCTTATCAAATTGCATATATGAAAATTGTCACAACGAAAAGCATGTCAAAATGAATCACATTATGATGTACATTAAAAATTTCTAATAAAAAAAAAAAAAAAAAAAAAAAATCAGTCCCATGGTCCTCTTAAATAGAGAAGAGGAGCAGGAAGCCCTGGTGACAACTGCTATTCCTTTTAGTGCTGAGAAAGCCTACTGTTTATTAAGTCCTTCATGTGTGCAATCTATTATATCTCTTCTCACCTCATCTGTAAGGGAAAATCCAAAACTAACGAAGTTCAATCATTAAGGTACGGCTAAGAAAGAAAAGGTCAGACACTGCAGTAACTTTCTCAAGTTTATATAGCTTATAAGTGACACAGGTAATACTTAGAATCCAGGTTTGCCCAACCTCTAGGTCTGTGCTCTGATTCCTTGTGGATTTTGTGTGGTTTGTCCCCACCAAAACTCATATTGGGACTTGATTTCCAGGATAACACATAGTTAGACCATAAAGAAGCAGTTAGATCATGGAGACTCTGTCCTTGTGAATGAATTAATGGCTTTATCCAGAGACTAGAGTAGGTCTCTCAATAATGGACTGTTATACAACCAGCCTGTGATGGCTCCTCACTCTCCTGTCCACAGGCTCTTTTGCATGTGCCTTTCTATTTCTTCGCCATGAGTGGAAGTAGCATGAAGCCCTCAGAGGAGGTGGTCATCCTATTTTGGACTTTTCAGACTCCAGAATCATAAACCAAAATAAACTACTTTTCTTCATAAATTACCCAGTCTCAGGTGTTCTGTAATAGCAACAGAAGTGGACCAAGACACCCTAGATGGCATAAATGCCCTATTTCTTCATCCTCTATCACTCCTACCCTCAAGTAGACTCCACAACTACCTCCTATCTCACTCTGAGGGTAGGACATGTGTGGAAGCACTGTGAGAAAAGCCATTTCTTCCACTAGGACTTAACTGCTTTCTATTCAAATCCAAAATCCAAACATGTACCAGTCGGTACAGAAGTCACCTCTCCCAATTGGACTCAAGGGCAAAGATATTCAATAAATGCTGATTAGAAAGTTCAGGGAATAATGACATGCCATGACCCACTGGACCCCATACTGCAGCCTTCAGCATAATTAGAGCTTGTCTGGAATCCCTCTGTTCCTCTGAACTAATATATAGGATTTTAATCACAAATTTGCAGCTCCATCTCATTATGAAAGGGAAAAATCTCTCAGAATGTTGTTAATTGACCTTAATCTAATGTGATGTGTAATACACTCAGCTGGATCCTCAGGCACTCTAGAAATAAAACAGTAAAACACCTCTTAAATCTAAATTATATTTGAAATAGCATATTAGATTATTCCCACCATCCTCAAACAAACCGTAGCCTGCTGAAATTTATCTTGCGCTTTCCAAACAAGGCAGAGGCTCCAGCCTGACATGCTGAATGCTTTATGAGTTCATCGACCTTGAAAGTCAGACAACCCTGTTCCTAAAGGACCAAATAGCTGTTGCCTGCAAGAGGACCAGAGCTGTGGCTCAAGGGCCCCAACTCCACACCTGTGGAGGTCAGGCTGACCCATCAAGGACCAGGCTGCAGGTTTCAGAATCAAAGTGACTGAGCTCATAGTTTGGCATTTAGTCGCTCTGTGATTGTGAGCAAGTGGCTTGGTAATCTCAAAGCCCCTGACTTCCCTGATGAAGTGCTGATAATTCTGTGTGCCCTGCAGACTTGTGATGGTTAGGGATAATATACATAAGCAGCCAGTCTCATAGAAAATATTTAATTAAGTATAGACATTATTATTATTATTATGGAGTGACAATTTTAGAAAAAATATGTTTACAGCTATAGGAAATGAATGGAAGTGTTGATAAAACCATGGGAAATCAACTCTTTTTCCTTTTTTGTTGTGTTTGTTTTCTGTTTGTTGGTAGTGTTAGGTGCTTTCGAGTCGTGTCCAACTCATAGTGACCCTCATAGGGTTTTCAATGGCTGATTGTGTCAGGATTGCCTCCGGAGTGGATTGCCAAGTCCTTCTCCCATTTGTTTTATGTTAGGGAACAATAATTGTATATATTTTTATGGCGTACACATTGTGAGGCTTCAGTACATTTATACATTGGATATGGACAAAATCAGAATGCTTGAGTTTCCATCCTCTCAAACATTTCTCATTTACTTGTGATGAAAGCATTCAAAATACTCACAGCTATTTTGAGTCACACTAATCACCTTTCTATGCAATAGAACACCATAACTTACTCATCCTATCTGGCCATGTCTTTGTACCCATTAAGCAATATTTTAAATTAACATCTTTTTTAGATAATATAAATAAATATATAGGTATGAAAAATAATACAGAGATATTCCATTTACCCGTTACCCAGGTTTCCCCAATGGAATTACCTTGAGAGACTGTCTTACAATATCAGAACCAGGATACTGTCATTGCTCCAGTGATGAAAAAGAACCATTTCAACACTGTGAGGATCCTTATGTTGTTCTTTTATAGGAACCTGTTCACTCTCCATGCTGTCTTTAGCCCCTAATAACTACAAATCAGTTCTCAATTTCTATAATTTTATCATTCAAAAATTTTATGTAAGTGCCTAGGAGGTTTGGGAGCCTAACATTTAGACAATCAGAGAGACTTTGTCAGGGGACAGAGATGAAATTCAAGGCGTTTGGAGTTCTGAGAGTGAATAGGAGGAGGACACCTAGATCTGGCTTGAGAGTCTCAAAACAGAATATAGTGGGGAGCCAAAAACTTCTTCCCCTTGTTTTGTAGAATCACAATACTCAAGGCTCTTATGCTACTTGGCCATCCACTAGAAGACAACACTGTGAGCACTGACTTCTGCCTTTCTTTGTTTCATTTTCAAAACTACTTCTAACGATAGAACTGTAGAATGAGGGGCTTGAGGTCTAACCATCTGCTACAATTAATTCTCCTAGGCAAACATTCCTTATAATAAATCACAAATAATTTATTAAGCTCAGAAGGAAAATAACTTAAGAAGCTGGAGGTGGTAACTTGAATTTATTATTTTATCCACAAGAAAACCTCATCTCATTTTTTGTGAACACCATATTTTTCTGTGTAAGAAAAAAGACATATCGCATATGCATGAAAATCAATGCATCTCTATTGTATCCAGACACTGCCAAAGGAACTAACAAATGCATAATCAGTCTAGCCCATTCCTTTGAAAATAAATTGATTTTTCAGCAGGTTTTCCCCAACTCGGTTGCTTTGAAAATAAAAATCATTTTCTTTCTTTCTGACACCAGTACATTTTAAATGTGAATATTTTCTCATCTACTGATTGTTTTGTGCTTTTCTTCCACTGATTAGACATATCTAATTATCCAAACAGCCATTTAAATAGGATGCATTTTCAGTAATGTCTTTAAAGTGCAGCGTGAGGAGATGCAGCTATTTGTGACCTTTAAACCACAGCCACCTTCCTCTCCTCAACCATGAATGAAATATGGCACCACAAGCAATTCTGACTCCAATACTTATAGATTGCTATTGAAATCTTCATGTTTTAACTTTTTAATTGTCAAACACAGCAACTATATGGCCAAAAAAGTGATAGGTATTTGCAGAAGATGTGAAACTGGCTGTTTTCCTCTTATAATAGAATATGAACCCAGATTTATCACTGCCACTTATTTTCTGTTGACATTTTTATGAAAATAAATGGCATTTTGGAAACTTTGCCCCACTCAGTTCAGCCTTGACTGGAGATGCTATCTTGGTATTTGTCACCAACATATTCTTCATTTTAAAAAGCATCCTAAGATGAAATATGACAGTTTTAATAAAAATATTTAGAATGATGAAGGTCTGAATGATTTGACAAGGTATATTATATTCACTAGACTTAGGTAGGCATATGAGTTTACCAAAATCCAATATTTTACTAAACACTTACATTATGACTACTTTTCCTTTTCCCCCTGCATAATTGATATAATGATTGCCCTTATTAATAGTCATGTGTCACTTAACAGTGGAGTAGTCAGAGACATTCGCCTCCAAAGGATACATTGCCAAAGCTGTTAAAGAATTTTCAAGAAATATCAAAATCAAGGGACAAACAATAGTCAGAAGAGATCTCCAGCAAAACAAATGATGCAACCTAGTCATTGAATCAGACTATGTCTCTGAGAATAGAGCTCCTGGAATGGCAAGAGACAGAAAGACAGCCTTGCAGAAGATCAATGTCCTTTACTTTGAGTGGAGTGTACAGTGTAGATTTTCCCAGGATTATTCAAAACTATACTGAGCAGTTTTACTTTGCTTTGATGTGTGTGTGTGTGTGTGTGTGTGTGTGTGTGTATAACTGTGTGTACATACAGACACATAGTTATTGTGCAAATAAAGAAACTGAGTACTAGGAAAATGTAAGGAATGTAATGAATTCCTCCAAGAACATAGGACTAGTGACCAGCAGGGGTCTAAACTTGGCTCTGTCATGGAACTTCAATGACTAGCAAGTCTCCCATGCCCCAATGGCTCTGTAGTAACCTCATGAAGTCCTTGAGACAACCATTTGCCCTTCTCATCCAAGCAGACATGACTGTCCTTGATATTGTCACTATCTGGCAGGTCACTATCTGATACTGTCCTGTTGATGTTGTCACTATCTGACTTGATACAGAAACAAGTTGTAAATAAAGGGAAAACCTCTCAAAGATATTTTTGTATATCATCACAAGTTTCTTCACAGCATTCTCTCGGTTTTTGTTTTGTTTTTCCTTTTTTTAGTACTAAGGGGCTGAACCCAGGCCTCATACATGCTAGGCAAGCGCTGTACCACTGAGCTGCACCCTTAGCCCCCTTTTTATATTTTATTTTGAGACAGAGTCCCACTAATTTGTGCAGGCTGCGTCCATCCTTGAGTCTTGATCCTCCTGCCTCAGCCTCCCAAATCATTGGGATCACAGGCGTGCTGCAGGGCACCTATCTTCAAAATATTCTTCACACTGACAAGTCTATGGTCATTGCAACTCCTGTCGTGCTGTAAGTAGCTTGTGTGATTAGCAAAAGAGTGAGGAATGAGGCTGGCCATGTCCGCAACTGCATTTCAAGGGATCTATTGAAAACTTAATACCTTCATTTAGATATCCGCCTTTTCAAGATTATCTCAACAACCAGTACTTCAGCTGCTCTCAGAGTTTTGATTGTCCAATATATTTTTTCCACGTCTGCTGCTGTTTTCACATTCAGTATTTTATACAAAGACTTGATCTCATATAAATCCTCACAGCAGGGAGATGGAAGGCAAAGAAACGCAAATGTACAAAGTAGAAGACTTCATGGTTTTTAAAAAAAGTTTTCTGTGGGGGGAAAGCTATTTCTGAGGGGTGTTTTAGGGGATGACTTGACATGACAGAGACAGGCGCTCCCCTAGAGTGGCCCCACCATTAAAACCCCAGGCTAAGAACAAAGCAGCCGAGAGAAGACTTTTCAAAGCAAAGTTAATCAGACTAAGCCCCAACCTGTTTCAAAAGTGAGCTATTTTCAGCCAAGGCCAAGCCAGCTGCAGGCTGCCCAAAGACCCCTGAGAAACTCCAGCAGACCAATTCCCAGGTGCAGAGCAATGAACTTACTGTTTCTGTCCACTGCCTCCTTGCAATGTACTAATAAACTTTTTCTTTTCTACCCTAGTCCAAGCTCTAGTAAATTCTTTTGCAGTGTGTGACTCTTGCCTCACTCCCATCCACTACACTCATGCGGTGAGAAATAGCCCCAGAATGGTGGAGTGTGCACTCCAAATATCTGATCCATAAGAGCAACACACAAAAATAATTTCCAAAACAATTGTCAAATTTCAATTTTCCAAATGTGTGACATTTTTCTCAATTGCATGTATTTATAGTACATATGTTAGTCAGCTTTCTGTCCCAAGAATAAAATATCTGAGAAAATCAACTTACAGGTGCAAAAGTCTGTTGGGTTCACAATTTTGGAGGTTCCAGTTCATGTTTGGTTGGCTCTGCTGCTTCTGGGCTGGTGGTGAGGCAGAACATCATGTCAAGAAAAATGTGATGGAGTAAAGCTATTCACTTCATGGTTTCCTGAAAGCAAAAGGAGAAAACAATCTGCATTCCAATGTCCTTCTCAAGGGTACTCCCCCAGAGATCCATCTTCCTTTCACATCCTCACCTCCTAATAGTTCCAAACACCTCCCAGTAGCACCACATGTTGTCAACCCAGGCTTTAACACATGGGCCTTTGGAGGACAAACCATAGCAGTACACAGCATGATGTTTTGGCAAATGTACACATCGTGGGATGGCTAAATCAAGTTATTTAACACATTTCCTCATGTAATTCTTTTTCTGTGTGGTCACAACACTTAAGCCTACTCTCAGCAATTTTTCAATATACTGTATATTTTTTAATCTATTTGGCACCCCTTTGACAGTTATAGAGAGCTACAAAATTAAATGTGCATTAGAATCACATGCAGATTGAATTCATGGTCGAGAGTCATGAGTTGACAAAAGAATGGAGCAAACAAAAGAATATCTAACAAACTTAAAAAAGAAAGCTTGCAAGTGAGATGTCCATAGGTGCATTTGGAAAGTTCCAATATATCTCTGAAAATCTAAAGCAAAGTACATGCACAGGGCTGTGTCTACGCCTGGCAGATGCCCCTAGTTGTCACCACTGAGTGACTTTAGGGTTCTGTGCAAGTACAAGGTAAACACTAAGGCAGAGGTGTGAATGACCAGAACCTAGAAGATGTGTCCCAATGTGAGCATAAAAACCCTAAAAGTAAACACTTGAAAATGTGTTAATGTAAGAATTTGAAGAAAATCTGTTTAATAACTGGCTGATGACTAAGTTAACAGAGTACAGATGATAGTGGCCACATATGACAAAGAGTGGAGATTTCACAGATCTAATTCAAAAATCACTAAAAATGAATAAATAGGAACAACAATGAATCCTAGAGAGAGGGAGAAAATCTGATTTCTAGTTTTGCCAAATTATGTTATTTAAGTTTTCATCTTTCAACAAAAATGATGAGACATACAAACAAGAAATGCTGACCCATACACTAATATTAATAACACGAACAAGATACAGTTGTTGACTTTCACATCTTATTTGATCAAAAATAATAAATCCAAGTTAAAAAAGAGAAGTAAAATTATATTTGCACATAAGTCTGGATATAAGACATGATCTTGTTTTACACAGAAGATATTAATGGACCCACAAAACAAAATGTTAGACCTAATAAATGAGTTTGATAATGTTGTATAATAAAATAATCAATATACAAAACAATTCTATTTATATACAACCAATGAACAACCTAAAAATGAATTTAAGAAAATAA
The DNA here is from genome assembly GCA_007922755.1 of Pedetes capensis. Taxonomy (NCBI): domain Eukaryota; kingdom Metazoa; phylum Chordata; class Mammalia; order Rodentia; family Pedetidae; genus Pedetes; species Pedetes capensis. The sequence goes on from VMDO01028668.1 coordinate 7,455, forward strand.
TTATATTTACAATGTCCAAATGGATAAAGTACTTTCACAAGTATAAGACATTCACAATGAAAACCACCAAATAATGTTGAAATACAGTAAAGTAGATCTGAATAAATGCAGACATCCCACATTTATGGACCAAAGAAATTTTGTTAAAGTGTCAACTCTCCAAAACTAGTCTAAGGATTCAACATAATCTCTATCAAAAGTTCAGCTGACATTTTCATAAAGACTAGCACATTGAGTGCAGTGACACACGCCTGTAATCCCAGGAGACAGAGGAGAGAGGATCACAAGTTCGAGAACAGAGGTAGTCTTTGTAACTTAGTGAGACCCTATCTCAAAAAGTAAAAAACAAATGGGATGGGGGCGCAGCTCAGTGGTCCAGCACTTTTAAAGCATGCAAGCATGAGGCCCTGGATTCAACCCCCAGTACCCCCCCCAAAAAAAAAACCCTAGCACATTGATATGGAATGCAATGGATCCAAAATGGCCCAAATAGTCTTGAAAATGAAGGACAAGCTTGGAGACCCACATGGCTCAACTTAAAAACTCACAAAGCAGCTGCACCTGGTAGAACTCAGGAAGTTGAGGCAGCAGTATCATGAGTTTGAGGCCAGTCTGGGCCATACAGAGAGACAAAAAATAAAAATCAGAAACAAAACAACAAAAAATACATTAAAAATTTACAAAGTCACATTAACCAAGACAGTTTGGTACTACTGTAAGGCTAGGTATGAAGATCAGTGTAATTAAATACAATGTAGAAGCCAAAAATAAATTAGTACATCTATGACCAACTGATTTTCAGGAAGGTTTTTAAGGCAACTAAATGGGGGGGAGAATAATTGTTTTAAGAAAGGCCACTGGGACACCCAGATCTTTACATGCAAATTAGGTCCATTAAATCATATGCATAAATAAATAAATAAACCATAAATCATATGCAAAAATAACTCAAAACAGTTCATAGATAGAAATGTAAGTGCAAAACTTTAAAAAGTCTCCTAGAAAGATATATTTATAAATTTCCATGACCTTGGATTAGTCAATGAGTTCCTAAAATATGACACCAAAACACGTGACCAAAGAAAAAGCAGATAAATCAGACTTTATTAAATTTTGTCTTTAAAAATTTGTGCTGAATCATCAAGAAAATGAAAAGACAACCTACCAAATGAGAGAAAATATTTGTATATCATGCACATGAAAGAATAAGTATCCACAATAAAGAACTATTGCAAATAATCCAGTTAAGAAATAGCAAAAGATTTGAATAAGCACTACATAGAAAATATATAAATGACTAAAATTCTCAATGATTAGCTGAAATTAATCTAATTAACTGTGAGAGAAATGCAAATAAAAATCATGAAACACTTCCTCATGACCACTGTGGCGACTAAAGTCAAACCGTCAATGCTGTGTGTTGTAGAGAATGGGGAGAAAATAAAACCGCAAAGATTCCCTATTGAGATTGAAAATTTGTACAGCTATTTTGGAAGACAATTTGGCAATATTTGAAAATGTGAAGCATTTGATTTAGCACCTTTACTCATGGGTCTATGTCTAAAAGAATTAAAAGTATGTGTTTTTCTAAAACCTTGTACTCAAATGTTTCTATCAGCAGTATTCTGAATGTTGTTAGGTACCATTGAGTCCGACTCATAGAGACCCTGCAGCAGGGGAAACAGGGGGAACACTATTGTCAGTGCTTCTCTGCTGTTCATAGGGTTTTCAATGGTGGGTTGATTTTTGGGAGTGGGTTGCCAAGTCCTTCACCCAAGCCTACAATATCTGGTGTTCCCAGGTGGTCTCCCATCCAAATACTAACCAAGCCCAACCCTGCTTAGCTTCCGAGATCTGATGGGATTGGATACTACAGGGCTACAGCTATAGGCGTATTCTCTGACTAGTCTAAGTGAAAATAACTCAAGTGTCCACTAGCTAATAAATTGTTGTTAGGTGCCCTTGAGTCCAGTATGACTCATAGCGACCCTCATAGGGTTTTCAATGGCTGACTGTTTCGGGATTGCCTTGGGAGTGGTTTGCCACATCCTTCTCCCATCTTGCAGTGCTGGGAATCGAGCTCGGGACCTCAGAGACTGCAGAGCAGCGCTCCACCAACTGAGCTAAATCCCAGCCCAGCTAATAAATGGGTAAACAAAATGCAGTCAGTCTATGTAATACAATATTATTGAACAAGAAAATGAATGAGATACTGATGCATGCCACAACGTTGGTGGACTTTGAAAACATTATACTACAGGAAAGAAGCCAAGTGCACAGGGCTGTGGAATGCATGACTCCATTTGTACTACATGACCAGAATAGGCAAATCTACTGAGACAGAAAACATTAGGGGTTTTCTGGAGATGGGAGGAGGGGCAAACAGAGAATGACAACTGATATATACAGACTTCCTTTGAGAATGATTAAGATGTTCTAAAACTTGATAGTGGTAATGGCCACACAACTTTGTGAGCACACTAAAAGTCACTAAGTTATACATTTTTAAAGGTAAAATTTCAGAGTATATGCTTTGTAGCTCAATAAAGGTGCTACCAAAGGAAAAAGAAGGGAAGAGGTACTTACTGATCAAGAAACAAAATATAGACCTTGATCTTAAATTTGCCTCCTTACTAGGGTGCTAAAAACTACCTTAGTGCAATCATTGTTGTTGTTAGGTGCCATCTAGTCAGGTCTGACCCATAGCAACCCGGTGTACGAAAGAAAAAAACACTTCCAGACACTGTGCCATGCCCACTACTATGTCAGTGCTTCTCTGTTATTCATAGGATTTTTTTTTTTTTTTTTTTGTGGTACTGGGGTTGAAACAAGGGCCTCATACCTGCATGCTTTTGCAAGTGCTGGACCACTGAGCTGTGCCCCAGCCCATTTATTTTTACTTTTTGAGACAAGATCTCCCTAACATACGCAGACTACCTCTGGTCTCGAACTTGCGATCCTCTGGCCTTCGCCTCCTGAGCCACTGGGATTACAGGCGTGCACCACCATGCCTGGCATTCATAGAATTTTGAGTGGTTGATTGTTTTTTGGGTGTGGGCTGCTGGGTCCTTCTCCCAAGTCTACAGCTCCTGGTATTCCTAGGTGATCTCCTATCCAAGGACTGACCAGGCCTGACACTGCTTAGCTTCCTAGATCAGAAAGGACCAGATGCCAGGGTGGTACCATTGTGGACTTTTAGCATAATAGTGAACTTCAGTCTAGCTTGATGTCCAGGCAAGTTGTTACCCACCTTAAGAGGAGACCCTGGTTCCTAAGTAACTCAGTCAGTCTCAGGCTGAATGTTGCCACAACATTAAGCCCAGATTAGGCAAATAACAATCTTTGCCAATCAATTCATCTCCATATGCTGTTTTCCATTTCTGGTTATAATACAGCTCAATACCATTGTAGGTGGAACACTCTGTTCCCCTTTGGGTCTAGACAGCTGCCTGGTTCTAGAGCCTTTTCTTCCTCATTACTCTGTTTGTTTGTGTTTGATTATTTGTTTTCAGTACTTGTTATAACATAGTGAGATTGGGAACAGTTTAGAAGTGGAGTTTCCCTGAGAAGCTTCACTTCAAATATGGGCCTTTGATTTTGATGAATAAAAAATCTTAATCTTACCACTCAGATTTTTTAATGGTAAAATGTGACAAAAATGTACATGGTCTTCTTTGGCTGTGTGACCTTTCTCATTGTTTCCAAGCCATTTTAGGGTCTTTAAAAACACAAGCATTAAATACAAAAGTCTTTCTAAAGCACACTCTTCAGTTTATCATTTTGTTGGTAATTGCAAACTCAGCATAAATAACTATCACATCTAATGATTTTAATAATTGTCTTCTTTTAAACCCAATTGTTTTTCAATTATAAGTTCAAATGATTTTTCATATTTCTATGTTCACTATTAAATAGCAGAGAGTCCAATACATTATTTCAATTATAATTTAACATATTGTGTAATGAGGATACCCTTAAGTGTCAATTAAAATATTATGATAAGAAAAGCACATTTAGTAATGATATAATGATGAAGATGTAATTATTTCTTGGTAACAGTCTTCACTGAATGCTTTTAGGATTTCATGGATATTTGGAAGAAACACAATAGTTTCTAAGAAAAAAAATCCTTAGAGCTCTCAATATTTTCCTTCTGTCCTCCATAAACTCTCAGCTCATTTATGATCTGCTTGGACCTGTTGTTGGTAGGTTAAGCAGGGAAAGAACTTCCAGTCTGTAGAAACAATTTATGTAAGAGGACCAGGGACAAGGAAGGAGAACATGTTAACTCCAGAGAACAGGTTAGCTTAATACAATCAGATTCCAGCATAGATAAGAAAAAATAACAAGAACTTTATTATCTCATTTAACCCTTTAAAAATAACTGTATCCTTGCCGCTATACAAAAGAGGAAATTATGTTTCAGCCTGTGTAGTGTCTTGCACCAACTCACAAAGCCCCCAGATAGTTCAGCTGAGCCTCAAGCTCATTCTCGTATTCCAGATCAGATTCCATAGCTTTTGTCTTTACCACAGCTGCCCCTCTTAAAGTCACCATTGTGGGAAAAAAAAAATGCCCTGGGTAGAGTGAAGTGGAAAATGACTACAGAATTCAAAAAACAAGGGGCATCAAATGAGATGAAGTGTCTGCATCTTTCCCAATAACTTGTGGTCAATCCTACTTTACTGGATTCAGAGCCCATCGTCACGGAGATTTACTAACTAAACAGGGTATTTCAGGTAGTATTTCTATATAAAGGGACACTCCAGCATATAACTTTGGCTGAAAGAGAATTTTAAGTGATGACTGGTGACTATGTTCTACCCGCCTTGTTATTTGATGATCAGATTATCAACCCAAATTGAAAGGATATTCATGCAGTAATAATTTAGTATATAAAGATATTTTCTATGAATGCTGAGAAAGGAGGAGAAGTATGTGAATGTTACAATGAAATACCATTTCTATTCCTGGGCAGTCTTTCAAAGTAGAAATTGAGATATCTGTTCATATGAGCATTCCCTAAACATGTGTGGCAGACCTAGTAGTGATTTAGGTTATTTTGTTAAATAAATGAATCAAAGTCACCTCCAAGTGCCATTTATAGCACAGATGGATACTACAATGCAGAATATATGAAGGGGAAAGAAAATAACAGATAAATTCCAAACATTCAAGTGAGGAAGTTGTGAAATTTTAAGAATAGTGGACCAGGACTTTGTCTCTTATTACTTATGAGATTTCAAACATACTATTTAGCAACTGTCTCAGCTTTCTTATCTATAAATTGGGGATGATGTACTGCATTGCCTATGTTCTTACAATACATGATAATGTGCCTGTCATGTCTAACACACCTTGTGGCAAATATTAAGTGTTCAATAACGACTAGTTTTAAGTAATTAATGAACTCCTTATGATTACAAATAAATTTTTGTGGTCAAACACATCACTCATCCTTAGAATGGGGTTGATGTAAATGTGAAAATTAATCTAGAAAAATCAATCTGTAATCTCCTGGCTCCAAATGAAGGGATCCAAAGAATGCATAATAGTACATGACATTTTGCCTCTCTGATTATCATACCATCATCAGGCCTTTGAGTATTTTTTTAATCTTACCATTTTTTTTAGTATACTAGATTTGTCAAAGATCTGCTCTTGTGTGTGGATGAGTAACTTGAGCTAGGATGCAAATTACCTTGACACCCTATTCCAGAGATTACAAATGCTATTTCCATGTATCTGCTAATAGCTACCATTCCCAATAGCGCCCATGTGACCTTTAAATATCACAGAAGCTAAGTGGCAAAGGAGAATAATAATGGCATTTTAATTGATTGGTAAATTATTGAGCAGCATTAGCTAATACTCTGTAACACCTCTTCCTCTCCTTTACCCCCTCTGTCTTGCTGGAACAAATCATTATGCTCTCTGGAGAGCTCTTGTTTTTCTTACAATTGAATCTATGACCTATTTTACCCCCTCTGCTGTGGTGTAACATATGGGTTAGCTAAAACAATGTGCAGATAAATGTTAGGGGGTTGGGGAAAGCCATGTGGAAACTATATGCCAAAACAAAATGTCGCTGTAGATTATATTTCACTGTAGTTCTACCAAATCAAAGAAAAATATAATAGATTGTACTTTGAATATATTCTTGCTATTTTATAAATTATGAACATCCTCTGAGTGGGATTCTCTGGGGTTTCTGAATTTCTGCCCATGGGAGTGATTATAAGCTTTGATTCTGGTCGTAAGTGAATGATGGCTCATCCTTCTTCCATCACATAACATTATTACTTTTTGAAGCATTTTGTTTATGGAAATCCATATGTCCTCCCAGTCTAGCTTAACTCTGGCTACACTGAAAATTCCCAAACTAGCTTAAACCATATTGACCTCCCTTCTGGGAGCTATTTAGAATTTTGACCACACAAGATTTCAGGAACAAAGACCCTTTAACACTGTCCCATGTCTTTAAATATTCTCTTCCCTGGTAGCTCTGTATTTCCAGGACAGCCTTACATGTCTCCTACACTTTTACTTTGCACAATGCAGGGAGCAGCAGAAAGGGTAGTGGCAGTTGGGGTCACAGCCATTAGGAGCAGCCAGATGCAGTGTCTAGCTGCAGTGACTGTGACAGATCCTCAGAATCCCCATTTCTTATTTTATAAAGTTTCATGGAGTTGTTGGGAGGAAGAAATGAGAAACGGTGGTGTCCTGCACAGTATTTGGGGTCGACACAGAGCTGTGCGACACAGACCCCCTTCAGAAAGGCCTTGATGTACCCACGGTGGAGTGCAGCCTGCAAACAGTATACAATTCCACTGGTGTTGACCTCTCCCAGGAGTGCTGCCCTGCTCCAGGGCCCATGCAGTCCAGAGTGGCCCACAGCTTCTTGTTGTTAGGTGCTGTCAAGTAGGTATCTGACTCATAGCGACCCTTCCTATAACAGGGAAACACTATTGTCAGTGCTTCTCTGATGTTCATAGGGTGTTCAATGGCGGATTGATTTTGGGGACGGGATTGCTAGGTCCTTCTCCCAAGCCTACAGTATCTGGTGTTCCCAGGCGGTCTCCCATCCAAGTACTAACCAGGCCTGACCCTGCTTAGCTTCCAAGATGTTACAGGATCAGATGCCACAGGGCTATGGCTTCAGGTTGGCCCACAGCTAGCAACCAAGTACTCACCCATCTCAATCAATGTGACAAAGCTCGGAGGCATGTTCCGTGCCCAAAGGTCCTGATGGAGTCAGCTAAGGCTCTGTTGGGCTTGGGTCCCCGATCAGCTCTTCTCTCTGACCAATCCTAGTTCTTCTCTCTATTGAGGAGGATGATCCCTATGCCAAGCCTGTCTGCCTAACTCTGCCCCATAATTCTACTTATAGAAAATAAAACACATAATGGCTCTTGATGCACACTGATTCATTTATGTGCTAAATTAGATTACTGAAATATTACAGACAGGGTTGAGAGGTCCAATAAAAGATGGCTAGAGAATGTCTGGAAGCAGGAGGAGGGGAATAGCTTGCGTTCCTGTTTTGAACCTTTCACATTGACATCCTGGAACAAACCCTCATCCATGAATCACCATATTTATATTGCTGGCTCTTCTCACAAAGCCTACTCTCTATTGCACCTTCCCACATATCTGCTCATTTGAGCCTTCCATGCTGCTCAGGACTGGAGTTTTTCTCTGGAGCTTTTATTTCTTCTCCTAAGGACAGAGACCCAGGCTTTGTGGCCTCCTGAATCATTCTTCTTTCTGTATTATCACTCACCCCGCCCCCCTAACATAGGCATGGTATAACTTCTTGTTAGGTGCCCTCCAGTTGGGTCTGACTCAGCAACTCTCAAATGGTTTTTGATCGCTGATTGTTTCAAGATTGGTTCAGGAGTGAATTGCCAGGTCTTTATCCAATTTTTGTGGTGCTATGGATCAAAATTGGGGCCTCAGAGGGTGCAGAGTGGCACCCTATCTACTGAGCTAAACCCTAGCCCTTTTGGCTTAACTTAGGGCATCCCCAACATTCCCGCATATCCCTTTGTCCCAGGTGGCATATCTTCTTCCCTTAAAAATGCTATACTATTTCCTTTACTTCCTTAAAATTTTCATTCTCCTTACATGTTTTATGAGAAATCTTCTTGCATGTTAGTTTGCATTTGGTGTTCCCAAGTGCAAATGGTTCAGGAAACTATAGTCCCGTGGTACTCATTTTTATGTTTATCTTCCTATTACTCTATGAACTCATTTGGGGTAAAGGTAGCATGAAAAGCATAATCATCTCTATAGTATCAGATCCTGGCACAAAGCCCCAGGTTTGTTAAGCTTTTAGAATCATTTGTGGAAGGCTACATGAATGAGCGGGCTGGGATTTAGCTCAGTGGATAGGGCACTGCGCTGCAGTCTCTGAGGCCCCGAGTTCAATTCCCAGCACTGCAAAAATGGGAGAAGGACCTGGCAATCCACTCCCAAGGCAATCCCGAAACAGTCAGCCATTGAAAACCCTATGAGGGTCGCTATGAGTTGGATACCGACTCGACAGCACCTAACAACAACAACAACATGAATGAGCAAGTGAATTAATGAATAAATGAGACTTTTTCAGAGCATTGGGTTATTTCTCTTCCTCAAATATCTTCCATTACTGCTACTACAATACAATATTTTAGGTTTGAAAACACTTTAACATGATCTCAAGAAGAGATCAACCATGTGTCTGAATACCTGTGTGTCTAAAACTCACACAAGAAAGTGCAAGTCCCAAGAAAAGGGAAGAGAAGGACAGCAACAATCTGATAATCCAGGCTGCCTAGCATTCAAAATTAGACAAATTATTTTACCCATAGACACACTTATCGTAGCAATGTGAACATGGCCTTCTCTCTGGCTTGATGACAAATTAACTCAACAAACTAACAACTCAACTCCTCTATCTTCTACAAGCTCAGCATCAAGATGTTTTTGGCATTTAGAGCACACTGGAGAGCACACTGGGTAGGTTGGGAGGGAGAGCACATGCTCCCAAGCAGGTCATAAGCCGTAGGACTGAGGTGGTATCAATACAGTGGGGTCAATGTGGCAATTTCACTCCAGAATCAGATGGTTGCTTTCTGTGTAACCTTGTACAGACCAGTCTCTCTGAGGATTATTAAGCTTATATAAAACTGGAAATGATAATATCTAATCCTAGAAATGCCATGAGGATTCTTTATCCAGTGTGGAGAGGGATGGAAGTATATTTGACATTATTAGCACAAGCAATATGACACTTGGTGTCTGATGACCAGATAATGAAAAACAACTTCACTTCCCAATTCAGCTCAGGAAGAGCCCTATGATATGGCAGCTCTGGTTGGTCTAGTGTTTCAGACCTTGAGAGGTGTGAGCTCTTATCAGGCAGGAATTGCCAATGAGACTGTTCTTCCTACAAGATGGGCTGGGGTTCATTGAGGGCCTTCTCCATGAAATCATTCTCACTTAAGAAATGCTTTCCCCTTGAAATCAGACTCACTGACTTGTCTTGGATCTTTGGGATTCTCTCTGAGTATTTATGTATATGAAGAGGATTATACGATCAGCCCAGAAGTACAGGGCTAATCTGTAAGCCTTTAGAAAAAGAAGTCTCCTTCCTCACTTCTGAGTGATAACAGATCTGGGCTCCACTAATTCCCATGGGCCATGTGGAAAATATAGAAATCTTCCTATCACATCTGTTGTTGTTAGGTGCCTGTGAGTTGTGTCTGACTCATAGTGACCCTCATAGGGTTTCAATGGCTGATTGTTTGGATATTGCCTTGGGAGTAGATGACCACATCTCTCTCCCATCTTTGTGGTGCTGGGAATGGAACCAGGGAACTTAGAGACTGCAGAGGGGCACTCTAGCAACTGAGCTAAATCCCAGCCCTATCACATCTGTAAGAAACTTAAGTGGGAAGAGAGAGAAGTGCTGTATGGTCATGGGACTAATATCAGAAACTAATCAGAAAACCAAGAAGAAGAAGGAGGAGGAGGAGGAGGAAGGGGGCGGAAGGAGGGGGGTAGGAGGAGGAGAAGAGTAGTTAAAGACATCTTATCTAGCAACTGATTATCCTTTCCAGTCTGCCTCCTCCACAACAGTGATGATAGTCAATTCAAATAACCAGCAAGCTGTAGATAATCTGTCTTTTCTGCCTCTGTCAATTGATTCTCAGCCTGGTGGTGTAGACAGCAGGTGCCTATGCCCCTGACCCATTCTTACAGAACAGTAGGGGTGGAAGAGGTGTATAGAGGGATTTGAAATTGACATTAAGTAATTAATACAGTTTCCAGCTTCATGGAAGCCAATTCTTGGCTTTTTCTGATGTCAAATTCAACATCTGACTCTAAATGTTTACTAAACATCAGACCCAGCTCTGCTCAAGTGTTGGGATACCAAGGGAACACAGTTTGATGAAGATCTGAGGCCATGGGCTAGGTGTGCCTGGAAATGAATTCTTTCTTCCCTGTGAGCCTCATACAAGTCTTGAGGCACCGACTCCTACTGTGAATCTCAGATTCCTTATCTGCAACATGAAAATACGAAAAGACTTGCTCACCTGATTGTTGCAATGATAGGTGGATTCATATGAATTAGGGCTGAGAACAATGCTTCTTAATTTCTCACTAACCCAGTTTTTCTATCTAGGATCTCAGATACATCACTTAACATAACTCGGCCTCGGTACTCCATCTATGATAAAGTATCTAGGAATAAGCTATTTCTAACATAATTTTCTATTTTTATTTCTGAGAATCATAGGAAAAAAGTCATTTCTACCTAATAAATCTAAGATAAGCACAATAGATATGGAAGTGCAGTGTGGCATTTTCTGGACCCAGATGATACCAGAAGAGGTATTATCCATGTCAAATTGAGACATCACAACCACTGGTTGAGCCTGACTCAGGATCAAAGAATAACCAAGGATATACCATGGAAATCACCGGTGAGGACTTGTCCAGATTTTAGAGGATAAAGATTAACAGTAAATCCAATACTAAGACAGTAAGCAACATAAAAGGCAACCCTGAATTAAGAGCTTTAGTAACAAAAGAAGTGAACACCAGCAAAGGAAACTGAAAGAGAGAAAGACAAAAAAGAAAGAAAGAGAAAGAAAGAAGAAAGAAAGAAAGTAGAAAGAAAGAAAGGAGAAAGAGAAAAGAAAAGGAAAGGAAGGACAGAGAGAAAAAGAAAAGAAAAAAGAAAGAAAGCCCAGCATTCCTTTGTGCCCATGGTTACTCATAATCAAAAATGTTATTTTCAAAGGAACAAACAGCTGGGCAATGCTACTTCCTTGCCTAGGACAGAAAAGGTTACAATTCACTCAGAAATCAGAAAAATAATGTCTTAGTCCATTTTTTTGTTGCTATAGCAAATATCTGAGGCTGGATAATGTATAATGAAAAGAAGTTTCTTTACCTCACAGTTTCAGAGGTTCAAGCACATAGCACCAGCATCTGCTTGTCTGGTGGTGGCTGGCATCACCACTGTGGGGTGCGTGCGAGAATAGTAAGTAGTGCATAGAGCAGAGGGACTCTGGGGAGGCACCAGGATCCCTTATCAGAGTTCATTTTCAAGGGAGCTAATCCACCTTTTAAGGCCAGCATTAATCCATTACAAGGCTGAGGTGTCCTTGACCTAATTATTTTCCACTAGCCCCCATCTTTTAAAAATTTCACCTTGTCTACACCATCACACTGGAGGCCAGGCTTCCAGCGCCTGAGCCTTAGGATGACAAACTCAAATTGTATGAAAAATCATAGAAGAAAGAAACACTCTAACACTGCTTTCTGGATTCCAACAGCGTCCAGGTCCTGGTGTGTGTGTGTGTGTGTGTGTGTGTGTGTGTGTGTGTGTGTGTGTGTACGTGCACACATGCTCATGCACACCCATGCGCACATGCATGATCTCCTAAACTGGAGTCAAATGACATGTAAAAAATATTCAAGACGAAAATCACTTGGGAAATATTAAGCAGTGCTGAGATTGAATCAGGAACCCTGATGTTTTGTTGCTTCTTTCTCCTTTAAGCCTCAATATGGTCATTTTAAAGATCTCCACAGTGTTCAATGCTTTAATTTTCTTCCCGTGTATAAGATAATTTGTTTTCAGTTGAAGCAACATCTGTTTCTGTAGATAATTAAGTTATTAGATGCCGATCAATTTAATAAAGCCACAAGGCTTTCCTGACCTCTTTATGCATAATCGATGAATTTAGATGCAAAATGTGAAAACTTTCCTTTCTTAAAAAATGATTGCACCTCCTATTAACAGCCATTTCATAATTATGCAGTCTTGTAAGCAGACAGTTTTGCAGACAGGACTGACTGGAAACAGATTATCAAATCATTACAGTGTAGGAAGAGAAAGACCTAGCTGATCCTCTTTCTGCCCTTGTAATAATAGTACCACTCCTTGTTACTGAAGTACTTTTATTTTATACTTCCCGGAGTTAATGTTTCTATCTCACCTGTTATAATGGCTGTCATTTTAGAATGTTCTGGGCATTTTGCATAGATTGTCCTTACTTAATCTTTCTGGTAATCTTACAAATAATTATCAGTATTCCATATTTACAGAGAGCTGAGAGAGAAAGTGACTCACAGTATCTTCCATGGTGGGGTGAAGATTAAAATCTGAGCCTCTGAAATTTTGCACCTGGCTTTCATCCTAAACCACACTCTTTCATTTCTTTATTGCATGGATAATTGGACATATTTTTCCAGGGCCATTGCCTCTGTGTCCTACTTCTTATAGGTAGATCCATGTTAATTTCTGGAAAACTAAGCACCTTTAATTCCAGTGGATTTCAAAAGACATTATTCAAGGTGCAGAATTCTCTATTTCTGGAGTGCAGACAACTAATGGATAGAAAATCTTCACTAGAAGTAAGAAGAGTAAGTTCATCAGTCGACAGGGCGGTTGGTGAATGGACAAACCAAGAATAAGAAGGATAAACAGTGAGGGTAAGATTTGCACTTTCATAACCTTCAAGAAATGAGAAGAGTTCTATTATAAAGCCAAAATATAGTTTGTGACTTTAAACTTGCAACAATGGGCTCAAACATAAAAAGACAGTATGTGTGGCACAATGTTAGGTACTGTTTTGTTCTGTTGTACAAAGGATTGCTATGAGTCGGTTCTGACTTGTCAGAATCTAACAAAAAACCCTGTATCTCCCATGCACTTATCCTGAGGACCCATGAGAATGTGTTTAATTCAGACATTCTGTATAGTATAAGCATCCAGATCAATATAAAGTATTATTTGGTAATAAATTATTTGTTAATTTCCGTATGGCATTAGATTTCCATCTATGGGGAGTCATCACTTTTGTGGACTCATTCTCAAATTAACTAATAATGACTTCCATCAGTAAAAGCTCAATGCAGATGAAGATATACATTTATTAGTAAATAATATTTTTTGAAATAGGAATGTAAATGAAACGCTAATTCATAGATTGTTGGTTGTTCCTCTTTGTTTCTGTCATCCGATTGTGTCTGCGAGAGGCAACATGGCTAAGTAGGACCACAGTACACAGCTCAATGCATGCCTTCATCATCAACATTATCAAAAGTTTGGTCCTTTATTATATGGAGCATCATCATAACTACATGTTATTATTTTGGAACACTTTCTTTCTTATATTCTTTTTTCAGTAAAAATGAGCTCCAAAGATTGAAAGTCTGTTTGATAAAAACTTAAGTACTGAATTTAGATTTTTCAAGAATGTTGAGATGAACTTACACTATGGACTAAAGGTACATCTACGTATATTACCAACTATGAGAGGAAACAGTGATGTCACAAAGACACAAAAATTAGAAAATAAAAGTAAGCTGCAGAAACATCGTCATCTACTTCAACAGATGTTGGTCAAAGGGTACAAATTCAGCTATAAGTTCTGAGGATACGATGTACTGCATTATGTGCACGGTTAACAGCACTTGATTACACCCTTGAAATTTCCTGAGATAGCTCCTACACGTTTCTATTTAAAACTGTATCTGGGTGAGATGATGGATAGATTAATTAACTGGATTTTGATAATCATTTCACAATGTACACGTATACCAAATCATCATGCTGTACGTGGAAAATATGTATCATTTTATGTCATTTATACCTCAGTAGGGGGGCTGGGGTTTGGCTCAGTTGGTAGAGTGCTGCAGTGCACTTTCTGAGGACCCAGGTTTGATCCCCAGCACCATAAAAACTGGAGAAGGACATGGCAATCCACTCCCAAAGCAATCTTGACACAGTCAGTCATTGAAAACCCTGTGAGGGTCACTGTGAGTTGTACTTGACTTGGCAGCACCTAACAACAATAAAAACATACCTCCATAGAGCTGAAACAATAAATAGTTACTATTTTAAGATGTTAATAATCCTATCTACAAAAACGTTTTAAATATCACTTGGTTGTACAATTTATTTTTTAGCTGAAATAACCATTTATTTTAGCCAACCTCTAAGATGATCTCCAATGAGTCTCACTTCCTCATATTTACACTTTTGTGCAGTCCCCTCTTGTATATAATAGAAGTGAGAGTTCACCATTTCCAAGATTAAACAATGAAAGATTGATTCTTCCATCATGGACTTTCACTCTTCCCTCCCCTTTTTACTGTTACCCTTGGGAGAAGCCAGGGCATAAGGACTCTCAGGCACTTTATCACTCTGCAGAGAGGTCTACATGGTGAGAAACCAAAGTGTCTGGCCAGTAGCTATCAAAGAGCAGAAAGGTTCTAAAACTTGTCTTAACAGTGCTTTCTAGAGGTCTCCTGAAATGAGCACCAATGTGATATTCCATGTTGTAAATAGGAAAGCTTGCTTCTCCACCTGCATTTTGCAGTGTGATGCTGATTCTGAAATAAATAAAAATACAGTGAAACATAAAAAAATGCTCAGATCCTGCTAGACCATCTAAACTAACTCATTTATAGGCTTAATTTAACAGTGTCTTTTCCTTTAAATATTTTTCAACAGTATTGTGACTGGTAATTTTGTATTTTCTAATGTAGAATAAAGATGCCAAATAAGACACTTAAGTGGAGAATGGGGAATCAAAAGGCACAGGAAATAATCATTATTTTAAACAGAAACCTTTTAAATGAACAAATCAAGACTGAAGATGTTCACAATTTCTGCCTACTCCCTTACCTGGCACCAGACTTTGTGCCTCTGTGTAGTCCTGCCATTCAGCAAGCCCGGTCTCATCTCTTTCTTAGCTTAAACTGTTTCTGCCTCTGTAAATGAGTAGTCTGTCTCTTTTTAGGACATACTTTTGGTATTTTAAGTTTCTTCTGCATGATATTTTGACCTTACATATTGCCCATACTTATCTATTACTGTGCAACAACTCCTAAACCCAACTATGTGAAACAAAAATCATTTACTATTTTTCAGCAACTTCTGGATTGACTGGATTTGATGGGTGGGTTCTTCTGCTCCATATCACATTTGTTAACTCCTCTGAGTTAGCTTCTGAGTTCTCTCTCCTGTGTCTGGCATCTCATTACTCCTTCAGATATTCTCTTCTGCCTCAATGGCATGGGTGGCCTCTGAATAGTTAGAACTTTTACCTAGCAGATTACTTCAAGAGAAAAATCAGATTTCAGGCTTCATTTCATTCTGCTTATCAAAGTAAGTCACAAAGCAAACTTAGAAGAGGAAAGTGGGTAACTGATTTTATACTTAAGTATATTCTTGATTCTAACCTGTACTGTTTCTAATCTTCAGTTTTAGAGGGCTACAACAAAACAAAAATCCTTACGACTGGGTCAGCACACAACTTCACATTAAATGGAGAAAAGATTGAGGTTGTCCAAGATTTTACTTTGCTTGGCTCTATAATCAACACCCATGGAAGCAGCAGTCAAGAAATCCAAAGACGCATTGCTCTAGGAAAAGCTGTGGCAAAAAATCTCTTTAGAGTATTGAAAAGCAAAGATGTCACATTGAAGACGAAGGTGCGTCTGACTCATGCCATGGTATTTTCAGTCGCATCATATGGTTGTGAAAGCTGGACATTGAACAAGAGAGACAGAAAAAGAATTGATGCTTTTGAATTGTGGTGCTGGAGACGTCTATTGAATATACCATGGACTGCCAAAAGA
>VMDO01028669.1:0-23617 GCA_007922755.1 Pedetes capensis
GATCCAGATCATAGGAAATTACAAATGTTTAACGTTTTATGAGACAACTTAGTTAACAATATGAAAAAAACATTCTTTCTGTGACTTATAAATGAAAATCATCTGCAGTTATTATCTCTAACTTCATAATTATATATAGAAATTTTTGAAAGGATATATTGCTTATTTCTCCCAAAGAAAAATTTCAGGATATACAAGAAATTAAGGAAATATAGAAGAATCATAAATTTAATTTTATGGTTACAAATTTTGTTCCTTGAATGTCCAGGGCACTGTTTCTTATAATCTTGTGGATTATTATTATAACGTAGATTCCTTGGTCTACCTATTAGATAAGGACTAGCAGTGATGAGGCACCAGAGTGTGCATCTTAACCTAGTGGCCCATGTAATCTTTCCAGACACAGAAGTTGAACATCGTTTATCAAAAGGATGCATTTCGGAGAACAACTGCATACTTCTTAAAACAAAATTCCTTATTGAATATTACTTTATTTAAAAAGCATACCCATTCAAAAGCATAATTTAAGGAAATATAAATATCTAAGTAAAATTGGGTATCTTTTTACTTAGTGTCTAAGTGCTCTTAATCTCAACTCAATTTAACGATGGCCTTTGCTCACACCTGTACACAAACCCTTGAAAGACATATATGTGGTTCCCCTTTGGGTCAATTTGGCCTTAGTAGTTCTGGAAGAGAGTTTTTTTCAACTGAACTAGCACAACTCAAACCTCAACTCAAATCCGTGGGCAGTTTGGCACCGTACTTGCATAAACTGTAGCTGGCTTAATATAAGTATGTTAGGTTGTTGTTGTTAGGTGCCGTCGAGTCGGTATCCGACTCATAGTGACCCTCATAGGGTTTTCAATGGCTGACTATTTCGAGATTGACTTGGGAGTGGATTGCCAGGCCCTTCTCCCATTTTTGTGGTGCTGGGAATTGAACTCAGGGCCTCAGAGACTGCAGCGCAGCGCTCTACCAATTGAGCTAAATCCCAGCCCCAATATAAGTATATAGAATTTCATATTTCAAACTGAAAGTAAAAATGGCTTCTTTATCAATAAAAGTCATTCTCGTCTATTATAAAAGCAAATAAAAGCAAAATACAGGACAAAAAATGTTTTCCTTCATTTTGAAGGAATACAAACATATACATACATATTTCATGTCTACACTATTACAAAGATTTCTTAATTGGCTTTTGTTTCTAGTCTTGCTCTTTTCTGAATATTCTTCATGGTTTATATGAATGATTTTTAAAAATACCATTACAATTGTGTGACATCTCTGCTAAAAAATTTTTCAATTGGCTTCCTACTGCTTCCAGAATAAAGTCCCAAAAATTTCACAAGTACATGGGGTCTTCATGTCTTTTAAGACCCAGTCCTGGATCACTTTTTCAGCCTCATGTTAGGCCATATTAAAGTTTGCAAACACTTGGATATATGGCAGTTCTTTGCTGTAATGACTTCTAATGCATTGATACATGTTTACCTCTGCCTGAAACACTCTTCTTCCTGGCTTGTTGTTCCTTTCTGTGGTGAACTCACCCTTCAAACTTAGTTCAGAACACATTTCTTCCAAGCATCTAATCCTCTTCCAAGTACCTAGTTTTCATATTGAGATTAGATGCCTGGCCAATAATGTACTCCCCTGAGTCCCCACAACACCATAAGCTCTTTAGGATAGAAACTGTCTTCTATGAATGAGGTCTCTATCACAGGCCCTCACATTTTATATTTTTATGACATGTACAGTGGTTCTATAATTTTCCCCAAAACCAGCTCTTGGCCCTCAATCTAATGTGCATGTGATTCTACCTTGAATTTAACTTTTTAGCCCTCTAAAACTTTTGAAAATTGTAGAATAGATTCAAGACTAGATGGTATCTTACTGATTCTGGAAAAACTTTAAACTCAGTAATATAGTTGAAAATCTATCTTTCTCTTAGCAGAATATACAAAATAGTACCAAACCTGAAGTTACAGTTAAGAAAACTATGTAATCTATATTTTCTAAATTCTTGGGATTATACTCATCCAATAAAGGCAATTTAAAATATATATTTAAATGTTATTAGATGATATAACTTTGAAAATCTTTTCTCATGAATCGATAAAAATATTTTAATTGTGACTTCTCCTTTGAGTTGACAAAATAAGGACATAGCTGTAACTATGAACTTTTGCTCCACCCCTAAGGTTTTGGAAGCTGTGAACAAGGGGGAGGCCTCTCCTCTATGCCTGAAACTCCTCACCACTATGTGCAACTCCAGGTATTCCGGGATGGTGGTGCTGGGGGAAAGTGCTCAATCTTGGGGACGAATCCTGTGGAGATGTAGAGCTGAACAATGGCTTTTCAGGCTTCTTCATAGTAGTTGGAGAAGACATATCTGCAAAAGAGGAGAGAAAAATTTAAGCTTCATGATCTTCTTAAACTATAAGGTTCATGTCAATATAACAGATCTTATTTTCCAACAATTTAATATTTTTGTGCTTTGGCTCTCTCAAAAAACCTATATATAAGGCCAAAGACTCAACTATATTAGAGCTTTAAAATGCCATAGAAATATTCTCCTCTGACACTACCCAAAGGTGTCATTCAAATTATTGTTAGAATCATTCCTATTACTAAAGAAATCCTGACCTTCGAAAAATCCAAGTATCAAGTTTCCTTTACTCTACTGGTTCACAAAAATGTCTTCTTTACTTCAGCACTTCATTCTTTGATTTACGTGAACCAATGGTTGTTTTTTGACCTGCTGACTACACTGCAAAAACGACAGGGGACAACTTGGTGCAAATGTGAGAACAACCTTTGGGTATGCTGCTGAATATCTTATTGATTTAACATCTTTTACAGAAAACAGAAAACTTGCTTAGCAAAAAAAAAAAAAAAAAAAGCATTCTTTAATTCACACACTTTACAAATATTTATTGGGTTCCTCTATTTTCCAGATGAAGTGAGGATGTTAAGAAAAAGAAAACGTAATTCTTGCCCTAGGAATGCTGTCAGTGAAGAGGAAAATGCTAAGAAGAAAATGGCTGTAAAAAGTTGAGGGGAAGTGTGTTGAGAGCAGGGACACTGTGACACTTGCTGCTACATTCTCAGCCTCTGTGTGCAGGGAAGTGATCACCTCAGCACCCCCAGAGTTAAGGAAGGCATCTCTCAGTGGTGCCATTTCCCAAATGTAGATGGGGATGGCATCCCCAAGAGAGGAAATGGTAAGAAGGTGGGGTGTGAAATATGTAAGTAGTTTGGGTCGTCTGAGAAGCACAGAGATGAAAGGGAGTAAGTAGCTCTCACATGTCAGATAGTCATGTACGTAATGTACAAATGTCTGCATCCTTACTCTGATGGAGGGAATGCTATGTTGTTGTTGTTAGGTGCTGTTGAGTCAAGTCCAACTCATAGCGACCCTATGTACAGCAGATAGAAGCACTTCTTGATTCTGTGCCAGACACACGATCTTATTTATGTTTAAGCCCATTGTTGCAGACACTGTCAATCCATCTGGTGGAGGGTTTTCCTTTTTTTTTTTTTTATTGACCTGCCACTCTCCCAAACATGATGTCTTTCTCCAGGGATTGATCTCTCCTGACTACATGTCTGAAATATGTAAGACGCAGAGCAAAATATGACCACAATAACAGTTTATAGTGCTCGCTCCACAAAGTACATGGAAGGTGACTTACCCACAATAGACCAGAAATCATGAAGGCCCCCATAAGGAAACATATTGGTAATACTTTCATTTCATAAATATTTATTGAAAGCCTCATTTATGTCAGACACTGCATTAATTTCTGGGGAAAAATTGTGAACTGGATTTATTTTCTGATTCTATAAAGCTTAAAATCTAGGGTTACTTTGAAGTAAATTCTAGATATCATATAATTGCACCTCTAAGTATTTCAACAGCACCTAACAACAACAACAACAACAACAACAACAACAACAACAAGTATTTCTGTATGTAGCTGGCGGCTGGGGTGCTCACCTATTATCGGAACAACTCAGGAGGCTGAGGAAGGACGATCATGAGTTCAAGGCCAGAGGTAGCCTGTAAAACTTAATGAGACCTTGTTTCACAATAAAAAGTTTAAAAAAGGGCTAGGGGTGCAGCTTAGTGGTACTGCACTTGCCTCGCAGGTACAAGGTCTTGGGTTCAACCCCCTGCATCAGGGAAAAAAATATTCTATATGCATATTTAAAAGAAATCTTTATTTAAACAAAAACACTAAACCTTTACCACACATAAAAATATAAAGAATTTTCATTTTACTTAGTAATGTTCTTTTGAAATGAGAAAAAGACTTCATGATGGTGTTAATGTGAGAAATTAGTTATCAGCATATTCTACCATCTGAAAAATTACCTAAGTTAGGGTAAAGGTATCCAATCAAATTAAATGTGTGTTTTTGTCATGCTGTCACAGTATAGACATACTATTAAAAACAACACACATCAGTCTACCAAAAAAGACAGGTGCACTTATAGCTATAAGCTACAATTTGTGACTAACTGGCTGTTACTAACCCATCAGAACTTTGATGATCAGAGGACCCTTTTCTTACATCTTTTAAAAAAGAAAACAAAAAACAAATTTTTTAAGAAATCACAACAATTAATGCTTCTAAAAATAAAGAAAGAAAACTTTAAAATCCAGGTTTAAAACACAAAGGAAGCTCATTTTAGCCAAGCTATCTTTAAAATGCCAAAAATAATACTAAGTTTAATTTAAGAACTACTTGATTTTAATAAAAATACAACGTTTTGTCTACTGAGGTTAAGCCATAGACATATAGATTATGAGAGGTGGAAAGAACCTCTATTTCACTCATTATAATATATGTTGTTGTTGTTGTTATTAGGTGCTGTTGAGTCAATATCCGACTCATAGCGACCCTACATTCAACAGGCGAAATAATATTGTTACTGCTTCTCTGCTAATCTATGGGTTTTCAGTGGCGGACTGTTTTTTGGGAATGGGTTGCCGACCCTTCTCCCAAGCCTGCAGCACCCGGTGTTCCCAGGCGGTCTCCCATCCAAGTACTAACCAGGCCTGACCCTGTTTAGCTTCTGAGATCTGACGGGATCAGATGCCACAGGGCTATGGATGGCTTCAGGCCTTATAGTATACAGTTGATGCAAATTTTTTATTTCAAATTAACTCTTAAAGAAATTGAAGAAGACACTGAAAGAGGGGAGAAACCTCCCTTGCTCATGGATCAGAAGAATTAATATTGTGAAAATGGTTATACTCTAAATATGCATTTGAGTTTTACTACATACTAGCCATAAGGCTCCATAAATCTTGTGGGTTGAGGAAAGTGTTACCAGAAGTGACGTAAAGGATACACAATAGAAAAAGCCAATGCTGCATTACTCTGTATCCCATCATCATTTACTAATAAAGGGAGAAAAAGGAGGAGGAGGAGAAGAAGGAGGAAGAGAAGGAAAGGAAAAAGGAGGAGGAGGAGGAGGAGGCAGACGAGAAGGAGGAAGAGAGTGTTCAGATGCTCAAATGCAACTCTTTCTCTATGATAAAGCCTATGTCCAAGTCTTGGATATATACTATTATTATTTTTTATGTATCTCTCTTTCTGTCTAAACACCCATGTTTAACTCTAAAGTGTGTACTGTCTCTTACCATTACTTAATAAACTCATTAACTTTGTAAAAAAAATAAAAGAAAATAGCTATACTCATTAGCAAAGTGCAAATCAAAACAACACTAAGATTCCATCTCACTCCAGTAAGAATGGCCAAAATTAACAAAATAAATAATTAATAACAGATGCTGGTGAGAACATGGGAAAAAAGGAGCCCTTTTACACTGCTGGTATAGATTAGTTCAGCCACTTTGGAAATCAATATGGAGGTATCTTAGAAAACTAAGAATAGAATTCCATATGACCCAGCCAACTCCTGGGAATATCCTCAAAGGAAGATACCACAGGGACACCTGCACCTCCACATTTAATGTAGCACTCTTCACAATCTCAAGGATATGGAATCAACCAAGATGTCTATCAACAGAGTGGACTGAAAAACTGTGGTATATATACACAATATATATACAATATACACAATATTACTCACTAATTAAGAAGAATAAAATAATGTCATTTGCAGAAAAATGGATGGAACTGGAGAACATCATCTTAAGGGACCTAACCTGGTCCCAAAAAGAGAAATAACATACATTCTGACTCATGTGTGGGGCTAAATCTAACTTAAAGTAAGAATAAATAAATGAATAAATGAATACATGAATAAATAAATAAATAAATAAAATTATACTTATGAAGCCTGTAGACTGTGGCATCTGATTCCATCAGATCTCGGAACCTAAGCAGGGTCAGGCCTGCTTAGTACTTGGATAGGAGACCGACTGGGAACACGCAGGTGCTATAGGCTTGGGAGAAGGACCTGGCAACCCACTCTCAAAAAACAGCCATTAGGCCAGGCAGAGTGGCACATGCCTGTAATCCCAGAGGCTCAGGAGGCAGAGACGGGAGGATCGTAAGTTCGAGACCAGAGGCAGTCTGCGTAACTTAGCGAGACCCTGTCTCAAAAACTTAAAAAAAAAAAAAAAAAAAGGGCTGGGGGTGCAGCTCAGTGGTCCAGCACTTGCAAAGCATGCAGGTGTGGAGCCCTGGGTTCAACCCCCAGCACCGCCAAAAAAAACTATCAGCCATTGAAAACCCTATGAATAGCAGAGAAGCACTAACAACAGTGTTTCACCTATTGTACATAGAGTTGCTATGAGCCAGACACCGACTAGACAGTACCTAACAACAACAACAACATACTTATGAGGACATAAAAATGGGCATTCATATGTATCTCAAAAGGGGATATATAAGCAAAGTTGTAAGAAGGGGGTAGATGACCAGCGGATAGGAGTGGAAAGCCAGGAAGAGGTAGTGGAAATAAAGTAGAGGGGAAAAGGGGAGTGGAAAATCTCAAAATATATGATGCAACTATATCAATTCATGGGAAATATGGTTCTGTAAAACATGTAAGTTGATGAATGTGTAAGCAAAAATGATATAACATTTATATGATGGAGACAGCAAAAGTCTTACTACTCTGTACCCTTGTTGTTGTTAGGTGCCATCGAGTCGTTATCCGACTCATAGAGACCCTCTGTACAACAGGGGAAACACTATTGTCAGTACTTCTCTGCTGTTCATAGGGTTTTCAATGGCAGATTGATTTTTGGGAGGGGGTTGCCAGGTCCTTCTCCCAAGCCTACAGCTTCTGGTATTCCCAGGCGGTCTCCCATCCAAGTACTAACCAAGCCCGACCCTGCTTAGCTTCCGAGATCTGACCAGATCGGATGCCACAGGGCTACAGCTGCAGGCAAACTCTGTACCCTATCAACATTAATAAATAATAAAAAAGAAAATAGCTATACTATCAAAAGTAATCTACGGACTCAATACAAACCCCGTCAAGATTCCAATGATATACTTCACAGAAACAAAAAAATGGTTATAAAATTCATGTGGAAGCACAAAAGATCCCATACAGCTCTAACAATCCTAAGCAACAAAATCAATGTAGGAGGCATCACAATATCTGACATAAAACTGTATTGTAAGACCACAGTAATAAAAACAGCTTGGTACTGGCACAAAAAGTCATGAAAATCATGTAAGACCCAGAAATAAACCCATGCAGCATGATCATTGACAAAGGTATATACTGGAGAAAAGATAGCCTCTTCAACAAACGTTGGGAAAATTGTATATCCATACATAGAAGAATGAAAGGAGACCTGTATCTCTTGCCCTGTATGAAAATCAATTCAAATGGATCAGAGGTCTCAATGTAAAACTGGAAACTTTGAAACAAATAGAAACAAATGTAGACACTCCAATACATAGGCATAGGAAAGCAGATTCTTAACAAGATTCCAATAGCCAAGGAAATAGCAGCAAGAATTGACAAATGTGATTACATAAAATCAAAAAGCTCTTGCACAGTAAAGGAAACAATAAGAGTAAAGAGAGATCCCACAGAATGGGAGAAAATCTTTGCTGCTTGTATGTTTGACAGAGGATTAATAACCAGGATATATAAGGAACTCAAACCGGCTACCGTGGTGCATGCCTATAATCCCAGTGGTTTGGGAGGCGGACGCAGGATCACAAATTCGAGACCAGAGGCAGTCTGTGTAATTTAGTGAGACCCTGTCTCAAAAAGGAAAAAAAAGGCGGGGGGGGGGGTCGCTGAGGGGGCAGCTCAGTAGTCCAGCACTTACAAAGCATGCAAACGCAAGTCCCTGGGCTCAAGAAATTAAACACCAAAGTAACTAGTAATCCAATAAATAAGCCATCAATGGAACTAAACAGTTCTCAAAGAAGAAATACAAATGACCAATATACATAAGAAAAAATGTTCAAATGTATTTAGACATCAGAGAAATGCAAATCTAAACTACACTGAAATTCCATCTCACCTTAGGCAGAATGGCTAGCATCAACAAAATAAACAACAAATGCTGGAGAAGATGCAGAGTGTAGGGGCAGGAAGGAAACCTTTGCACTCCTGGTAGGACTGTACAGTAGTACAACCATTATAGAAATCAGTATGGAGATACCTCAGAAAACTAAAAGTAGAACTAGGAGTTATACCACTCCTAGGAACATAGTCAAAGGAAGATAAGTCATCATACCACATGGACACCTGCACTTCCATGTTTATTGCAGCTCTCTTCACAATTCTAAGGATATAGAATCAGCCCAGATGCCCATCAACAGATAATTTGTACACAGTGGAATATGTTTCTGCAGTAAAGAAGAATGAAATTATATTTTTTTGCAGCAAAACAGATGGAACTGGAGATTATCATTTTAAGGGAAATAACAGACTCAAAAAGGGAGATACCATATTATACATTATTTTAAAAGAGCTAACTAAACACAAGGAAGGTTTGGGAAGCAGAATAGTGTCATTCTACTCATTGCTGAAGAAGATCAACTAAGGCATCTATAACCACAGTAACTATATCAGAATGTTCATTAAACCCAGCCAAAGTACACAAGTCTCTTTTTATAAAGGACATAAAAATCAAGCACGTTTGCATAGAACTTCAAGGGTATAAGCAACTTAAGAATTTTTAAGTATTTTTAAAATTTTTTCTAATTTAAAATGTTACATTTAGCTTTAATGACTAATTACCATAGGTCCATTTATTCTTCTGGTCCTCTTTTAGGCATGTACCTAATAATAATTGTACCTTCATGTTCAGAACACACAGAGATTTAGAGAAATCAACACAGCAGAAACAGAATAATCTTCTCTGTTCAAGATGTAAAAGAATCACAAACTCTTCCTTAAACAACAAAAATAACTTAGAATAGTAAAAATGTGAATGGGAAGGTCCAAACTAAAAGGATTTGCTTTAGAAACAGGTAAAGAATAGCAGCATTAGAATGTAGGCTTCATTGCCTTTGTTTTCCCATTAAAGGAAATTATTTCTGGGCCCATTAATCAATAAAGAAATACTGCTACACAGCATGTAAAAGGCACTCTGCTAAGTACTTAGAGAGACACAAAAGTGAATCCCTGCTCAAAGGGAAAAAACAACTCTCTGGACTGAAGGGGGAATAAAAGGTCAATTATGTGGGGGACATAAGGGTAGAGTTCTAGCCATTACATTATAACCATGAACCAAACTAGTATTATTTTGATTTTAATTTTATTTTGAAGGTCTGCACTCTAAAAGACTTCTAACCTAAAAAGTGATATCATTTCTGTTCTTAATGCACTCATGTGGGACAGAGGAAAATACTCTGAGGAATAAATATATAAGAGAAATGATTTTAAGTGATCTTTCCATGAAGAAAAACAAATGTTCAAACTTTTCACAATCTACTGTCCCTGAAGCAGGAAGAATAAATAAAAGGATTAAATTGAAAATAAGATAATAATAAAGCTGGATAATATATAAATATATAACAAGTTGAATAATAACACATACATAATAATGTATAAGATGAATAATACATAAGAGAAGGAAGTTGAAGACAGAAGCAAGATGGTAAGAACAGAATTAGCTAATATTTCTGTTGGAGGAAGAAGGCTCAAACTGCTGCTAACTGATGAGAAAGTAGCAAAGGCCAGAGATGGCTTAAAATTAGCAAACAAATTTAAATTTTATGTACAAGGAAACAATTTGTAATGATTTCGGAATGGAAAAACTTATCCAGAATTTGACTTTTTTTTCCCATCAATGTAGGTTTCATGAGAACTTTTCACTTGTACGTGGATGAATGAAGAATTTTCTTCCAAGCTTCCTCCAGGCCCTGATTGTTGTCCACTACAAAAGCAGCAGTAGGAATCATATCCTTTAAGCATCTTCCTCATATTAAGATATACCATGGTTCTACATTTTTATAAATTTCTTTCCTTGTCAATCCATTATATTTAAACTTTATCTAAATTAATTTTCTTACAGTCTACCTGTGACATCTCTTCAGGTTAGAAAATTATGTCTTTTTACTTCCTTATTTACCTACAGAACAGTGTTTTATCCATTGAATGAACTGTTTTCTCCTTAGTTAATCCCTCCTGAGAAATTTTGAGGTCTAGAATTCATTACCAATCTTATGTTTATATCTTACATTATTTGTTGGCTTTTTCATTATTATTGTTTTTACTTGTTCCATCCACTGTATATACTTTTATTGAAAAGCTGACTAATGGTTTAACCTCCTACAAAAGATGATGTTATCAAAGATACAAAAGATGTAGAGGCTAGAATATCATGCCACTTGGGAGAAGAATGGAAAAAAAATCTAGGACTGAAAGAAAAGTGGAAGAGGTAAAGCAGGTACCATGTGTGGGAGGCTTATTTTTTAATCTCTTGCATGTGAAAGAAGCTAATGAGAATGTTAACTAGTAGTATAAAATGAACAAAATAACCATAACTTAAGATGACATTTCACAGACAGAAATCTCTACATAAGAAGTAACTGATGGGAAGCAAATAAAAAATCAAAATCATTCACTGAACGTCCAATGCCTGTGAAGAACTACAGCCACATACAAGGTTCAAGCTGCTGAACAAGACCCCATGGTCCCTGTTCTGGTGAAGCCTACAGTTCTGCAGAGACAAAAATTCATTAAATAATTGCAATTGTGACAATACTAGATTGTAGAAAGGATTCTTCTTAGTGGTAGAAGTTTGTTGTTGTTGTGTGCCATTGAATTGCGTCCAACTCATAGCGACCCTGACAGAATTTTCAATGGCTGACTGCTTCTGGATTGCTGCAGGAGTGGACTGCCATGTCCTTCTCCCATTTTTGCAGGCCTGGAGATCAAATACTGGTCCTTACACGGTACAGATCATCACTCTACCAACTGAGCTAAACACAAAGGACAATTTTTAAGATTTACATTGATGGTCCTAGTTTACATTGTTTGCATCTGTGTTTAGAATTAATTAATTAATTATGGCTTTAGAAACCAATTGTGAAGTTAAATAAATAATAAAAGACCACCAAGCAAGGAAAAGTTCATTGAAACTTGTCTATCTTTAAGTGAGTATTTTGGAAAATCAAGTTATAATTTTTACTAGCTATATTATAATTTTTTTGCACTTTAACATATCTACATCCTAAGGCCTGATGTACCTTTCATTTCTCAGTATCACTTTAAAGAGATAAAGGCTTAAACAAATAAGGAGTTAGATCAGCTCATCCCCACAACAAGGTAATTTCATCTACAAAAGAAGAGAACTGCAGTGAAACACAGCGTATGTACTCATCAGCAGCTTGCACAAATGGTGCTCCAGATGTATATCTGTTCAAGTCAGCCCAAGGCAACAATTTTGATCAATTCTAATGTGATAAAATGCTGCAGGGAAAGTGTGCAGAAATGTGTTTACGTCAGCCCTTAATTAAACTGTTGTTCACTTCCAAAGAACCTTAGGAAACACTAATGAGACATGAGTTTTGGCAATTTCTTCATCAAAGCAAAGACCCCTTCCTCAGTCTGTAGCAGACTGTCATCTAAGTCGCTCCCAGGATAAATGTCACATGGCACTCCAATCAGTTAGCCACCTGTTAGTAGAACTTCACTGAAGTCAACTAGTGATCCAGGGCAAGCTCAAACAGCCACCTTAACACCTGCCTGTCTGGGACACCTGCTCCTTTTTCACATATAGTAGAGCAATATGTTAGCTTTTCCAATATGCTCAAGTAGATTAAGGTTACAAATCAGATTTCTATAGCCTATGTAAGAGCATATTTTCTTTTCTAAAAACTTCCTATTCATCTTCCCTATAACATTTCTGATTTATGACTATTTCAAATTGATTATGTTAAGAGCACACAAGAATTCTCGAATTTCTGGAAGCTATTACTCTTAGCATACTATAATATTAAATTAAAATATATTAACAATGGTGCCAGTCCTGTGATTTAGAAAAACATATTTCTATCTAGTTAACAAAGTAGTAAATTGCATCAAAATGTTTAAAAGTTAAATTCTTTCCCATTTCTCTAAGTTGCTTTGTTTATATGCCATACTTGGAAACAAGTTTAGATAAATCTTATAAATACAAGTCAACCTTTGTTGGCTTTTTATTTACCAAAATTTAATGTTAAGGTATGGCTAGAGGTTAGTTCAATTGATGGAGTATAACTCTGTGCTCTCTGAGGCCGTGGCTTTGATCCCCAGCACTGCAAAAACAGGAGAAGGACATGGCAGTCCACTCCCAAAGCAGTCCTGAAACAATCAGCCATTGAAAACCCTTTGAGCATTGTTATGAGTCAGACTGGACTCAGTAGCATCTAACAACCACCATGCTAAGGTATGCTTTACTGCTATGTACTTAAAAAGCTATAGTCATTGTTAAAAATAACTTGTTTTTTACATTATCAAGCTGCTGAACATTTTATAGGACCTTTTCCTTTTTTTTTTTCTATAAGAAAAATCAAGGTGCAATGAAAACAGCAGGGAAACTTCTGTTAACTTTGACCCTCTAGTATGATCCAGACCAAAGAAGGAAAGCACATATGTGAAAACATTTAGCTTAGAGACAGTATAATGACCAGGTTTTGACAAGATTATACTATATTGACACATCTTCAGTTTTGGTCACTCATAGTTTTTCAGTTTTCTTTATATTTTGGATTTTTATAGGTTTTAGACTTTTATAGATTTTTAAAGAGTTTTATAGGCTTACAAAAACTCTGGACAGTAAAAATCTCTTTAGAGACTAAACTCATTGTTGGAAGAAGGCAAAGATGGTCAACCCATCCATTACTCCATTGAAACTGTCAAGCAACACACAGCACTAAAAATGAAAAATGAGCTTTAGCTAAACTGGGACACTTCTGCTTTCCATTAAAATGTTGAGTGGAAGCTGGAACACAATATAAAAAAGATGAACTATCTGTATAAAATAATAATGCTTTTTTTTTAAAATAAATGAGATAGTAAATGAGAGGCTACCAAATCAAGTGTGTGGGATGAATTCTGGAGGTGAAATCTGATATTTTAACTTCAGGCCACAAGTCCAGAGTTAATCCTGAGGCAAGGAAACTGCTTGGGTTCTGCTCCCAGAAGACAGGATGAAGGCAGAAAAAATGGCCTGCCAACTAAATGCTGAGAGAAACCGTTATATCATTTCTTTCTTGTTTTTGCCTCAGGGCAGATAATGTTAAGAAGAGAAAAGTTTACAGGTTATTTACAATGGTATGAATGTTACATAAAATATCAAAATCATGAAGGCTAGATTGAAGTAGCCTATCACTTCAGCTCCCAGCCCAATGCTTTGATGTATTTATTTCTATCGGTTTCCCTGTGGAGAATGACAATGATCCTTACTTTAACAAGGTTTACCTACTGGTAAAGGACTTATATTAGGAAGTGTGCCCTGGAGGAGAAAGAAAGAGAGCTCAAGTAGGCTATGCCTTTATTTGAAAGCTTTGCACAATCCCACAGGTATAATTTCAATTTCTCTATTTCCTTCACAGTCAAACGGAGCTAGCCAGGCTCATGAGAAGGAAAGATGTGGTGTAACCCCTGCCTACTTAAATGAAATACAAATGACAAAAAAATAAAAAAGAGGTGCAGGGGTAGAGTCACAAGGCCATACAGATCATACCACAAATATATTTCAGAGTACATGCTTCAAAATTGCTGGGAGAGCCATGTGGTACATTTGAATTATTGTTCATCTGACAGTAGATTTAAGCCATTTATACACCGCTAGTGTGAATGTAAACTGATAAGACCTTTTTGGATTCTATGCCAATATTTACCAAAAACCCTTAGAAATAGACACAAGATTTAACTCTGTAATTTTACAGTAGGGATGTATTTATTCCTTTAACAAAATTTCATTGAGCTCCTATTTGGTGATGTGGTGCCAGGCAGTATGCCAAGGGATGGGAAAATGAAATGATCAGATTAGGTACAAAGATTTATGTGCAATGGCATTTATCTTTATTTATATAAAAACTCGAAAACTACCTAAAAATCTATGAATAAAGTAGACATTCAAAAATTTATGATATAGCCAAAGGGTAGCATATTACTCAGCCACTATAAAGTAGAAATTGAATGACATGGTAAAATGGCGTTATATTGTAAGCAAAAGACAAAAAATAAAACAATTTACAAAACAGCATATATTGTATAAGCCCAATTTAGTGGATAAATATATCAGTCAGAATATATAGAAAATGCAGAGAAAAATGCATAGGGAAGCAGATTAACACATACTATAGTCAAATATTAATGGGAATTAATATTATCTAATATTAATAGGATGCCTGCAGCTGTAGCCCTGTGGCATCTGATCCCGTCAGATCTCGGAAGCTAAGCAGGGTAGGGCCTGGTCAATACCTGGATGGGAGACCACCTGAGAACACCAGATGCTGTAGGCTTGGGAGAAGGACCTGGCAACACCCTCCCAAAAATCAATCTGCCATTGAAAACCCTATGAACAGCAGAGAAGCACTGACAATCGTGTTTCCCCTGCTGTACACAGGGTCGCTATGAGTCGGATACCGACTCGACAGCACCTAACAACAACAACAATATTAATAGGAGTCATCTCTACATGATGGGATTATAGGTAATATTTTTTTCTTATTTATATTTGATAGTTTTTCCAAATTCCTCTCAAAGAACTGTTACCATAAAATTACAAAATACATATTTTTGGGGGGGATATTGTCTGTGGTACCACAGAATATTAAAAATAATTCCCAATATTGGGTTGACCAATACTGGATCTTGAATATGTCTAACATTATACAATTTGAGGGAAATGCCTTATGTTGCAAAGACAGAAGATGAAATATTTAAATGTAACACTTGCAATTTAGTTGGCTAAAGACAAAACAATGTTGCTTTGAAAATGCAGTGAAGAAAAAAGAACTCTGCATATCTGTTTCTAAGGACTCTTGGAGATGTAAGATTTTATGATTGTGTGGCAAATGTGAATAAGTCCTTCCCACACACTCCCAAGTTAACAAAAAGCTTTGAATGTTATGACAAGACATATGGACTTAATCCCACTACAGTAGTTTGATTATGATGCCATATGATTCAAAAAATAATTAGCAGCCATGTTTAAAAAGTACAATATCAATGTATATTTATCACACTCTAAAATAACTGGGAAAAAATGGCAAGCTACATTAAGAGATAGACTATCACCTTTGATTAGAATTTTCAATCTGTTTTAAAAATAAAATTATTCTTTTTTACAGGAGAAAGTATGGTATTCTTTGTGTTAAATAAATTCTTGCTTTATTGTGTTATTTAATCTTAATTATACTCAAGCATAGTACTGTATTCTTTAGCAACTTGAAATAATTTGTGATGGTTGAAGAGTCCTCTTGCTGTACATTTTAACCCAAGTACAATTGAGTAGCACATTACAACAAGTCTCTCTTATATCACATCTCTATAAAAAAGGTCTCCAGGCTACACTTACACCCAATACAAAGTTAACGCTCAAATCCCTTTGAAGCTCACAAACACCTTCCTGAGACAGTTAAAAAAAAAAATCCCTTGAATAATCAACAGTGCTAAAAGAGTGAGTATTGAATAAGCCAAACTGCTTTTTAAAAATACCTCAAAATGCTTTTTTCCATTAGCAATTTCATTTTTACAGAAAGACAATGATAAAGGGTGTTAAGTAATGTCAGTAAACATAATTTGCAAGGGGAAAAATACCCCAAACAATTGTGCAGGGTTTGGAGTATACTTTAGTCACTTATTAAACATCAGCATTGGTAAATAGCTGCTATTCACCATGCCTCTAGGGGAAACCTCTTGGCTATGGAGGCTTATTAGTGTTAAGCATCTGAGAGCCATGGACTCTAAAATAAAATCAATACCATAACCTTAACTGTAAAAGTCAGAAAGATACTGGAAGAATTCTAATTTAACAAGATTACAGATGAGTTTTCAGAGGAGAACATATGGGAAAAAGCCATGCATTTAGAAACATTTATGCTACAAGATGTCTCAAGGTTTCTGTCATTCCTAATGCTGTTGTTTTCCATGCTGTAATAGTTAGGGTTGATTTAACTGATGTGTTACTTTAGTGGACTTACAGAAAAGTCCTAGAAATGATCTGGAATTTATTTCAAATAAAATCATTAAACTGAAGTAGTAAACTAATTGCTTGGGAACAATTATGATTTGATATGGTTCAGTAAGTAGAAAAAAATCATGAAAATTTTAAGGTTATCAGTTCAGCAGCTCAATGCAAATATGATTACTCTGCATAACACTGTTTCTTTTAATGGAAAAGGAGTCAAAACTGGCATAAGTTGTAGCATTTAAATTCAACCTAAGTCTACAGTATAATTTTTCTCCAACAAATGTAAATGAAGAAAAGAATATTCTATCAATGAAATTTCTACCAATGGTATATTTATTATAATGGTTTTAGAAATCACGTGAAATTGATCTGTAACAAAACCTCTATTTAGTAATGGACCAATTATATTTGCGAGATAATGTCAATGAAACAGAATATTGTCACAGGATAATGGCCTCCTATTGCTATGTCCCTAGTCATTTAGAGAAAATAAATGTTGCTGTCTGGCTGAGTCATTTGTTTTTAAAGTAGGAAATACTGATCCCATAAAAAGGTTCTGTTATAATAACTCAGTCTCTATCAATCATTTGTTGTACCAGATTGGTACAGGTCAGGGCATGTATTTGTGAGAATTGTGCATTCCTCAGGTATAAGGCAAAACATATAGGGCCTCCAAGCACATAAACAGTCCAATTATTGTGTTGTTCCATGAGTATTTAAAATAAACATTTAAAAGGTAACTTAAGAAATGAAAAACTTCTGGAATTTTCAAAAAGATCTACATTAGTGGAAGCGTAAAGATTTAAGAACAGGTTGAGTGGCCCTTATACAAAATGTTGCTTAGGACCAAAAGGTGTTTCAGACTTTTTTCATACTTGAGAATATTTGCACATGTATAATGAGGTATCTTTAGGATATGATCCAAGTTTAAACACAAATTCATTTATGCCTCATATACACCTGAGACACAGAGCCTGCAGGTAGTTTTATACAATATTTTTAGTGTACATGCATTCAGACTGCAATCCAAAACATGAGGGCAGGCATGGAATTTTCCACTGGTGACATCATGTTGGCTCTCAAAAAGTTCAGATTTTCAAATTAGGGATTACAAAAGATTGTCAAATTCTTTGACTCCAACTGATTTAAAACTTAAAATATTGGACCACAAAGGAACCTTAGTATCTAACTTTGTTATTTTATGGATAAGAAAACCCTAACCATTATGATCATGGATAAGGATCAGTTTAATAAGATGTAAGGTAGGGTTTTCAATAGGGTTTAAAAGGAAAAAAAAAACATGTAAACTTAGTTTGGCACCTGACAGTTGTTGTTAGGTGCCATTGAGTTGGGTCTGGCTCATAGTGATGCTATGTACAACAGAATGAAACAATACCCAACACTGCGCCATGCCCCGCACTGTGTCAGTGCTTCTCTACTACTCATAGCGTTTTCAGTGGATGATTGTTTCAGGAGTGGGCTGCCAGGTCCTTCTCCTATTGACAGATAGTAGTGCTCAATAACTGGTAGCCACAAATGACAATAGAATGAATCTGGTTTTCCTTATGTACATGCACTTGCTGAACACAAGTTATAAATCTATGTGCTTAATTCAACAAATAAATGATAATTGAAACAAGAGGGTAACTAGTATTAGGCAGAAGCTGAAAATATAAATAAGGTGTAGGGAGATTATATATTATATTCTATTAAGAAATTATTACTAATTTGTTAAATTCATAATGGTACTAGGTAAGTATGTAATGTCAGAAACTTTTAGAAAGCTGGGCATGGTAGCACACACCTCTAATCCCAGTGACTTGGGAGGCTGAGGCAGAAGGACTGCAAGCTCAAGGCCAGAGGCAGTCTGAGTAACTTAGAAAGACTCTGATTCAAAATAAAAAATGGGCAGGGAGTACAGCCCAGTTTTTGCAAAGTATGCACGAGGCTCTGGGTTCAATTCTCAAGTGCTTCAAAAAACAAAACAAAAAAAGTCTTAGAAATATTTATAAGTAAATGGCATGATATACGTTAAAATACTTGAAAAAACCTGGAGAGAACAAATGCAACAAGACTGGCAAAATATTGTTAACAGTTAAAGCTGAGTGATGGCACAGGGAGGTGCATTTCACAGTTCTCTCTACTTTCCATATTTTCCACGAGTCTTATTAAAACTCATATTTAAAACTCTTATTTAAAAATTTTACTTATTCATTTCAAATCAGCTGTTCTCCAAATTTATCTGTCAAAAGCATTCATACATCCAATCTTTTTAGTTCAAAAATATTTAATCCTGGCACAATTTACAGGTTGGTTTTGTGTGTGGGGGGGGGGGTATATATCTGCAGCCATACTACTCTGGTGTCCAATCTCATCTGATCTCAGAAGCTAAGCAGGGTCGGGCCTGGTTAGTCCTTGGATGGAAGATGGTTTGGAAATATAGGGTGAGGATGCTTTATGCTTGGGAGAAGGACCCAGCAGCCTACTTCCAAAACAATCAGCCATCAAAAGACGTGAGATGAAAATGATCGTTGTTCAAAACCCTATGAATAGCAAAGAAGCACGGACAGTGCCAGGAGTGGCACAGTGTTCACAGCGTTTCACTCTGTTGTACACAGGGTTGTTATGAGTCAGACCTGACTCAATGGCACCTAACAACAACAACAACAACAACAACAACAACAACACACACACACACACACACACAAACATTTAGAATCTCAAAATTTGGTTCTGACAATTCTTTCAGAATCCTGAAAACTAATACATTCACTTCTAGTCTCTCACTCTAGTTCTATAAGGTCTAACAGGATCTACCATCAAGACCTCCAGGAAAATCTTCTATCTAACAAAATTTGTGAAGTAGTGTTAAAATTTTTATAGCCCATTTCTCTCTACAAATAAGTTTACATACTGATTCTGTAGGGAAGTAATAGTATAATAGAAATAAGAAAAAAAGTTAGCTTTAAAAAAAAAACCTAGGCTCTGGCATTAATTACTGGGATACTTTGGAAAGGCAGCCTCTCTGAACCTTGAACCCATTAAGTGTAAAATAAGGAGCTTGAACAATGTCTCACTAAAGGTTCTAATAATCTGTGGTCTATGTCTAAAAAATCAATTTCTTACTATATAGGATATTGATAGTCTAGTAACTCAAAATACCATGGCTTTCCAAACTTCCAAAACAAGCTCCAATAATGTATAAAACTATTTGAAATAAAACCTTTTAGTATGTAAAGGAACTGTGCGTGGCATGCTATGACACAGTGTCTCACGGGTTTCCCACTTTCCTATTTTAATCTGTGTTCCATCCAGAATCAAATAGAAAGTTGCTATTATTTCAAACCAATTACCTATTGTAATTTTTCTGCCAAGTTTGTATTTTCAAATCATTAAGGCTCCAGAACACAGAAATACAAACACAACTTTTCCAGGTTAATCAACACTGACCCTTGGAACATGTACACAATTTGCTCTCCTCAAAATGTAAAATTTTTGATTCAAATACAAAAAAAGGAGGACAGATATTGGTTAATTAGCAGGCAACTGGAGGAATTCTGATAAAAAGGCTTCACCAACAATTTACTGTTTTCCTTTCTGTTTTGAAGATGCTAATGTGATTTTATTTTTTCAACTTCAGCAGCTTTGTAAAGAGAATAATATACAACCTGGTGGAGGCATCTCTGGAGATTTGCTTTCCAATACCATGATGGTACATGGAGATTCACTTATAGTTCTCAACTTTTGATACTTTTTATAATAATCATCATCATCTCAACAAAGAAACTTAAAAATTATGCTTATATATTAAATTCAAACCAGCACCTCTCCACATTTATCCTCCAAAAGGACATTTACCTCTTTCTTTGCTGGCTCAAAAAATTGATATTTGAACATTTGTTATTTAATTCTTGTGATATAAAACTCTAAGTATGTAAGGAATTGATGTTGAACTGACCCCAGAAGTCAGCTGAAAAGTTTTCCATCAGGTTACTCAGCTGTTTGCTCTGCCTTCTCTATGATCAACTCCCAGAATAGCAGCTGCTCAACCATCTGTGAAAACTGCTTGTTGACTCAGCTCGAAAGAAACCTTAAGATTCTTCCCTTTGTCATATGGGGACTTGGCTTGAGCGCTGTCTTCCAAAGATTGTATCTAATGTTCCCTATGGATCCTTTGATGGAAATAGAAGGTTCTGAGCCAGGCAAAATGGTGCATGCTTATAATTCCAGCAATTCTGGAGGCTGAGGCAGGAGATTGCAAGTTCCAGTCTAGAAGCAGCCTGTTCAACTTAATGAGACTCTGTCTCAAAATAAAAATAGGGGCAGTACATAATAGCATATTAAATATTCTATGTATTCATTCATGAATGAAAAAAGTTTAAATTTTGGCTAACGTAGAATTTTCCAAACTTAGTTGACTACTCATATCTAGCAAATTCATGCCATTCATTAAGCTCACATTAAGAAATGTTGGTCTTCAATTCTGGTTCTGTCAAGATGCTACCATAATCTTATTTACTGTTATTTCTTGATTAACCTCAAGATATTAAACCAGCTGGGTACAGTGGCTCATGCCCGTAATCTCAGCAACTCGGGAGGTAGAGGCAGGAGGATCACAAGTTTGAGGCCACTGGCAGCTTGTGTAACTTAGGGAGACCCTGACTCAAAATAAAAAATAAAAATTGGGATGCAGGTGCAGCCCAGTAGTAAAGCACTCACAAAGTATGTAAAAATCCTGGGTTTAACCCCCAAGTAACACCAAAACAACAACAACAACAACAACAACAAAAGGCGTTATTACTCTCTAGCCCTCTGTGTTTCAATGAGACCTTTGGCTTAGTTCATTTGATACCTTATACTACATACTTGTAGAACTCTCCACAAAGTAAAAACTAAACTTCAGTACCATATTTAAGGTTATTTTATTATGGAAAAATATCTACAAAATTATAATAAATCTCTCCTTGTTGTTAGGTGCTATCAAGTAGGGTCTGACTTAAAGTGACCCTATGTACAGAGGGCTGGGATTTAGCTCAGTGGGTAGAGCGCTGCGCTGCAGTCTGTGAGGCCCCGAGTTCAATTCCCAGCACCGCAAAAATGGGAGAAGGGTGTAGCAATCCACTCCCAAGGCAATCTTGAAGCACTCAGCCATTGAAAACCCTATGCAGGTCGCTATGAGTTGGATGCCGACTCGACGGCACCTAACAACAACATGTACAACAGAAGGAAACACCAGCAACACTGCCATGCCCAGCACCATGTCAGTTCTTCTCTACTATTCATAAGATTTTCAATGGCTGATTGTTTCAGGAGTGGGCTGCTGGGTCCTTCTTCTTAGGACTTGCAAATATATTAAAACTTCAGAAAGACTCGCTGAAGAGACTTAGAGAATTATTTTTTCAGTGCTAAAGATCTAACCCAGGGCCCTGAGCATGACAGGAAAGCACTCTACCACTGAGCTACACCCCCAGCACTTGTGCATTTTTTAAATTAGTATTTTTATTTTCTAGTACCTACAGCATCAGAACAATGTCTAAATATTCCTTACTGTAGAATCCAGTTTAATTTTCTAAACTACTTAAAAAATTCTAATTACATACCAACACATCAAGTATGGTCAATTTTTCTGACATGCTAATATATTCATTTTGTGCAAAAGTTTAGTCCACTGATCTTAGCTCTAAAGCTTCAAGATAGGCCCCTTATAATCTGGTTTGTATTATTTATTATCTGTGAATTCCCTTTTTCTCATAAGTATTAAGAAATTATTTTTCCATTCAGCATGTCAAGGGCTGGAAACTTAATTTAATCATATTTGTGTGCCCAATGCCTATAAAAATTCTTGGTATATGATCAGCATTTGATAAATGTTAATTGAGAAAAATTATCTCAAATCCTAAATGCATAGAAATTAATAAAATTTTGCTGCATGAAGACTTTTTAAATTTATATTTTATCTAAGATTACAAATTATTTTACTACTCATCAGATTGAGAGGCTATTAAATTTTCCATTTAGAAATCCAAATGAATAAAAGATCTCAACATAAAACCAGAAACTTTAAAACTTATAGAAGGCAAGATAGGCAAAACACTCCATCATATAGGCATAGGAAAGTATTTCCTTAATAGGAATACAATTGCTCAAGAAATTGCAACAAGAATAGATAAATGGGATTACATGAAATTAAAAAGCTTCTGCACA
Organism: Pedetes capensis; assembly: GCA_007922755.1. Classification (NCBI taxonomy): domain Eukaryota; kingdom Metazoa; phylum Chordata; class Mammalia; order Rodentia; family Pedetidae; genus Pedetes; species Pedetes capensis. The sequence continues at coordinate 22,793 of VMDO01028669.1, forward strand.
GCAAAAGAAACAATTAACAGAGTCAAGGAAACCCCCACAGAATGGGAAAAAATCTTCGCATTTTATACATCAGATAAAGGTCTAATTACTAGAATTTATAAAGAACTCAAGAAAAAAACTCCCCCCAAAAAACAACCCAATACACAAATGGGCAAAAGAATTGAGTAGAAAGTTCTCAAATGAAGAGGTCCATAAAGCCATGAAACACATGAAAAAATGCTCAGTATCCCTAGCCATTAGGGAAATGCAAATTAAAACAACTCTGAGATTTCACCTTACACCAGTAAGAATGGCCAAGATCAATAAAACAAATAACAACAAATGGTGGCGAGGTTGCAGGGAAAAGGGAACACTCTTATGTTGTTGGTGGAGCTGTAAATTGGTTCAACCACTGTGGAAATCAATATGGAGGTATCTTAAAAAACTGAAAATTGATCTATTGTATGACCCAGCTATAACACTACTGGGAATGTACCCAAAGGAAGATGGGTCATCATGCCACAGAGACACCTGCATCTCCATGTTCAATGCTGCACTTTTCACAATAGCAAGGATATGGAATCAACCAAAGTACCCTTCAACAGAAGAATGGATAAAAAAACTATGGTACATATACACAATGGAATACTATTCAGCAATCAAGAAAAATGAAATAAGGTCATTCGCAGTAAAATGGATGGAATTAGAGAAAATTATTTTAAGTGAACGAACACAAGCTCAGAAAAAGAAACACCACATGTTCTCACTCATATGTGGGAGCTGAATCAAAATTATAAGAAGGAAAAATCCTATTCAAAGGTTGGATCAAAATAAAACAAAAAAAAA
>VMDO01028670.1:0-23602 GCA_007922755.1 Pedetes capensis
GAAGAATGGTTCTGAGAATTAAATGTGATGGTTCAAAACAACAGCACCTTGTAGGTACTCTGTAAATGACAATTATTATTTTATTCAATACATCTTTGATAGGAAAGCCCCCGACTTCCACTTACATAAGATCTCGAGTGTCACATTTTGCCTTTAAAAATAGCATAGACTGAGGAAGGTGATGTCATCAAGACTGCAGAATGGAAAGCCTTAGTCCCTCCCCCCACCAAAGGGCCATGGCATATCAATAATGCATAGAACAAATATCACTCTGAAAATAGAGAAATCAGGTTCCTACACTCCAGGTGATAATGAAACCGACCATAATTAAGACTGCTAGTAAGTTTATGCAGTTCTTTCTCATCAGAGAACCTTCCCACCCCAGGCACCATGGTGCAACGCAGCACAATTGGGAGGAAACCCTCAATTGCTATCTTCTTTCTGGACAGAGGTAGGGAGTAGCATCCATGTCTAACATCCTGACTGGTAGGGGGGCTTACCAAGGGACAAGTTTCTATCTTCTCTGAATCCAAGTATTGACTACAACAAAATTCCAAGAAGCCTCCCAGAGAAAAGACGGACATGCACCAGAATTTGCAATACCACAGGCAGACACTAGGTAGAGCGCCAGTTCCACAGATTAGAATAGCATCTACGTCTCTACAGTAAGAGTGACAGACACCAGGGCTGTTACTCCAGAGCAGAAATCAGAAAAACAGATTTCTCAAACCAAGAGAAGATGCAGAAAAGGCATTAGAGGTGTCCAGAAATTTTACCTAGAATGAGTAGATACAATATTCTCTATATAAAACCTGACTACAAAGTCTGGAAGAGGTAGCTGATTTTTCAAATGTTGAAATCTTAAAAGAGGCTAACAAGGCACACAAAATAAGCTCGGAAATTGGCCCACATAAAGCCGTAAATTAAATCACCAAAAACAGACCCTAAAAAACAAGTACATATGAGTTGCTCAACAAAGAATTTAAATAACCATCATATGGATGCTTAATGAATTTTAAGAGGCCACAGAGAGATAACCAAATGAATTCAAGGAAACGATATGTGAACAGAATTAGAATATCAGCAGAGGGATAAACTATGAAGAAAAATCAAAGACAAATTCTGGAACTGAAGTATGTAATAACTGAATTGCAAAATTAAATGGAATGACTCACCACTAAACTTGGCCAAGCAAAACAATCAGTGAATGTGAAGACCAGACTTTTGAAGTTATCAAGGTAGAGGAGAAAAAAGAAAAAAGTATGAAGGAAAATGACAAGAGTCTAAGGAATTTATGAGGCTATCAAGCAGAACAGGATGTACAGTATGATGGTCTCAGATTGTTGAAAAAGAGTGAAAAGGACAAAGAGACCATTTAAAAACATGGCAGCAAAATAGTTGCCCAATGTGAGGAGGGAGATATACATACAGATTAAAGCTAAAAGAACCCCAACTAAAAATAAATCTAAAGAGATCTACACCAAGACATATTATAACTAAACTGTCAAAAGAAGCACACAGAAAAAAGGACCTTGAAAGCAAAAGAAAACCCACTTATGTATAAGGGAACTTCTATTAGGTTTTCAGCATGAGTTCCCAGAAGAAACCCTGTAGGCTAGAAGAGAATGGGAAGGTACATTCAAAGTATGAAAAGAAACAACTACCAACCATGAATATTATATCTGGCAAAACTGTCCTTTGAAAACAAAGGCTTTATTAGCTGGGTGCCATGGCACATATTTTTAATCCCAGTGGCTCAGGAGACTGAGGTAGGAGGATCACAAGTTCAAGGCTAGAAGCAGCTTACATAAATTAGGAAGACCCTGTCTCAAAAAAAAAAAAAAAAAATGAGGCTGGAGATCCAGTTCAGTGGTGACGTGTTTGCCAAGCATGTATAATGCCCCACGTTTGAATCCTTGATACTGAAAACAAACAAAAATAAAAAGATAAAGGAGGTATAAGGAATTTGCAAGATAAACAAAAACCGAGGGAGTTTATCACCATTGAAATTTTCCTACAAAAGATTCTGAAGAGTTTTTCAAGTTGCATGAAAGGGTGATAAACAGTAATACAAAACTGTATGAAAATATAAAACTCAAGAAGACAGATTAATAACACCCTCTGAAAGATCCAATAAAACAGGAGAGCTAAAATTGTGATATATAGACTTTATACCAAACAGAGAGGTTGGGGATTAACTCAATTGAAATTGTGTTGTTCTTTGTTGTCTGAGGCTCTGGGTTCGATCTCCAGCACTGTAAATAATAGCAGAACCTATCATCCAACTTCTGAAACAATCACAAAGATCAATCTTTGATAACCTTAGGAATACCGGAAAAGCACTGACATAGTGCAGGGCATGCATGGCACAGTGTTGGCGAGTGTTTTGTTCTGTTGCTTGTAGGGTTGCTATGAGGTGGACCTGAATTGACATCTACCAACAACCAATTTGGCATCTAGTAACAACAACAAAAACTTAACAGAGAGACATAGTAAAAAAGAAAAGAGATAACAGGAGAAAAATTGACATGAGTTGGGTAGATAGTCTCAAATGCAGATAACAAGAAGAAATAAAAACCAGCATGGGAAGATATAGCAAGAATGCCATCAGAAACATAGTGCCAAGTGTTCCAGAGGGAAAAGAAAACTGACAGCCTAACAGGTAATTAAGAGCCACCTGTACTGCAGAGCAAACTGATGACAAACAACAACCACAGAATAGAGGCTTTAGGAACACACTGCAACACTACTGCGGGGAACATGTATGCTCACTAGTGTGGTCTGAGAGACAAAGGGCCTTGATCTTTTACCACTACTCCAGGAAAAGCCTTTGATGCTTAAGGAGCCACAGCCTCCAGATGTGTCTATGAATCAGATTAAGGTTCAATTAAGTAAAGGAATGTGGAGGTCAGCTGCCATCTTCCATAAGGAGTTGGGCACTACTGGGCCCGCCTCAACAACATGGAATTTCCAGATGGCCTGCCCTTGGATCCAGCATGTGCAGTGAGCCTGGAACTAGCAAGCCTGGGGAATTGAATGTGGGTGTGCCAGGCAAAGAGACCCTAAAACACAGTGGTGGGGAGGAATGGATCCTGAGTATGCAGAGGCTTAGGGGTTTTAGGGAAGTAAGCACCTAGGATGACTCTGAAGCTGGACTAATGTGAAAATGAACAAATAAACACCTGAGTGGGCTCCTAATCCACACACAGGAGTGAGTCACACCTGAGTATTCCCCAGAAGCATCGTTTTTCTGGGTCACCCACCCACAGCATGGGCTCAGATCACTATGGCAGACAACACAGACCTAACCAGCTCGGCTGTAACCACCTGCAGCGAACCTGGGGAGAGAGAACTGGGTGCACAGTTGGGCAGTGTGCAGTGACCCATGGAGCAGCTTTCCACTACACAGTTCCTGGGGTCCTGGTGATTCAGCAAATGGGGGATCCTGGTGGTCCCTGGGACTGGGGGCCCAGAGAAGGATCATCTTATGGGTGTGTGGAGTGATTTATGGGCCCAAACCCACTCTGAGAGCTGATCTGCAACTGTGGCAAGGAGCCAGGAATGTGCCTGCTGATCAGCAACATGGAGAAAGCAGGCTGGACTCACAAGGAATTGGGTGACTGACACCTACACTGAACCAATAAACACTGGTTGATGTGGTTTTCTATTAGTTTTTTCTCTTTCTTTTATATATTTGTGTGTTTCTGGTTTTCAGTTTCTTGGTTGTTATTGTTTTGCTGCTATGCTTCTTTGGTTTTTCTTTTGCTCTCTTGTCATTTTTCTTTTTCATCACCTTTTCTCTCTATTCAGTTTTTTACACCTTGATATCTTTCTTGATCCTTCTGACTAGTCATAACATTTGCATATTATTCTTTCTAAGTTACCCCACCAAATCAATAGTAATACTATTTCCAAAATTTATTTGTCAAAATCAACCAAGGACATCAATCAACAAGAACATGAGTGTCTACATTAAAAAAACAAGGAAGGTCCAATTAAATAACTTAGTGATAAACCTCAAGGCACTAGAAAGACACCAATAAGCCAATCTCAAAACTAGCATGCAAAAAAGAAATAATTAAGAGCAAGACGGAGATTAATGAAATAGAGATTAAAAAGACAACACAAAAATTAATGAAAGTAAGAGTTGATTCATCGAAAGGACAAACAAAATTGAAACTACCTTAGCCAAACTCACCAAAACAGAGAAAAGGCCTAAATTAACAAAATCAAAGATGAAAGGGGGGCATACCAACTAATACATATGAAATACAGAAGATCATCAGAGACTATTTTGAGAAGTTGCAGTCTTCGAAAAAATGAAAATACAGAAGAAATGGATAAATTCTGTAACAATTATGACCTATCAAAACTAAATTCCAAATATATAAACAAATTAAACAGATCTATAAAATAAATGAAATTGAGGTAGTAATAAAAACAATGCCCCCAAAAAGGAAAGACCAGGTCCTGATGTTTTCACAGCTGAATTCTATCAAGCCCTTAAGGAAGAGTTAATACCTATCCTCTTCTATGTATTTCATAAAATAGAAAGGGAAGTTATACATCCAAAGTCATTCTATGAAGCCAGTATCACCCTGACATCAAAACCAGACAAGGACAATACAAAAAAGGGAAGTAGAGATCCATTTCCCTTATGAACTTTTATGCAAAAATCCTCCATAAGATTCTTGCAAATCAATTACAGCAGCACATAAAAAAGATTATACAGGAGGACACAGGGAAGAAGGCAGACAGATAACACCTGCCTTGAGATTAAGAGAAACAAGAAGCTTAAATAATGATTAAAAATTCATACTGAACAGATAGATATAGTAAAAAAGTAAGGTAAGAGAGGCGGGTAACGAAATACAGAGCTAGGTAGCTAGCATCAACTGCCTGACAAATTAAAAAAATAAATAAAAGAAGGAATAAGTGTGGCAAGTCAGAGAGAGATTGCCATCAGAAATGTGGAGCTTTGTCCCAGCAGGAAGAGAAAATTAGTACCTTCACAGAACTCAGCCAACAAGAAGACCACCAACAATTCCACCAGCATGACATGGGTTGCACAGACCATGGAGAGAGTTTGGAGGAGGAATTCTGAGGGGGAGTCCAATCCAGAGATGCACCTTAGAAAGTGCCACAGAAGATCCCTTATCATCCCACCCATATAACAGACAGCCTGTGGCACAGGGAGAATTCCACATGAGAATCTAGGGCTCAGATCTGCCACAGAGCACAGCCCTGGTAATCCACCAACATCTTGCTAACAAGGCACTTGCGGTACATTGCATGCAGAGACTCTGGTGAGTGAACCCCAATGACAAGAAGACCAATTGGCACCAGCAACACAATCCACCATCTCCCCTTTGTGGAAGTCTTGGTTGTGCAGTTTGTGATAGGAGTACAGGGGGCATGAATTCCACCCAGGAGATGCAGAGCTCATAGCTAGTGTAGGTGATATGCCATCATCCTGCCAGTGCAGCATGGGATCAGTGAGTGAGCCTCGAAGTCAGAACGTGTCAGTGAGTGTGGCATGAGTGACTTGACCAGCTGCCACCTGACGCCATATTTTGGGCTGCCCAGTTGAGGCGAGACTTCCATGTAGTGTGAGCTCTGCAGGGGAGCACAAACCTTAGAATGACTGAAAGTGACACACCATCACCCTGCTAGTACAGCACTAGTAGTGCACCCCACGGGGTGGGTGGGTGAGTCTACCCTGAAGCCTGGTCCAGCCAGAGAGAGTGGCATGGACATCATACCATCATCCTCACCAGAGGGACGCTGTGCTGATACCCCTCCCATAGACCTGCCTGCTTTCAGTGAGAAAACCTATGGGGATAACCCCCTTCCATGTGGTAGAATTGAGAAATATCAAAATAATGGTGTCACCACCTGTTAGGAAATTTTATACAAGAGAAGAATGAAAATGGGATAGCAGGGACATGGCTGAACAATACCCAGCATGGCTTTACCTGACAGCAAGAGGCAGGAAGGAGGAACTGTGGGGTGACCAGCAAAGACGCATGGCAGAGGAAAGTGTGACAATCCTTGTCAGACAGTCAGGACTTGAAGAGTGAAGATGATCAAAGCAGAGGTCTCCAGGACTCTCCACAGAAGAGATTGAATGGCAAGGCCTCACTTTAGGGTATCGGAACTGGGGTCTGTGAGTCTGTGAGTGGTTTTTTGGTTTTATTTGTTTGTTTTCATTTTTTATTTTTATTTCATTGTTTGTTTTTGTTTTTGTTTTTTTTCAGGGAGAGACAGTCACTGCCCTGGCAACTGGTGCCATTGGAACCGTGAGCTGGAGAGAGGAAAACTGAGGGGTGGAGAGTCCAGGGGATGATGAAGAGTGGCAGGCAGTGCTGGTTCCCTAAGGCTAGGAAAGCTTGTTCAGAATAAGGCGCATCTTAGGCCTGGTGGGTCTTGCAACATGGAGAAGTAATGCCACAGTCTGGGGAGCCTGAGACACAAGGTTTAGGCTGTGGACCAATTTGGGGATGGGAACACAGGGGGCAGGGAGAAACTTAGGGGGCAGTGTTGAATTCAGAGTTTGTAGGAGGAGCTAGGTACTGGACACTGAGGCTTCAAACTATGGGGTAGGGAAGGGAGAGAGACACGACAGCAACCTGGTAACATGCAAACTCATGGGAGCATCAGGGAGCAAATCTCTTTACACATGAAGGAGGTAGGACCTAACACCTGCACCCAGACCAAGCAATGGGCAAGCCACAGCAGAAAAACACATGAAAAATGGAAGGACATACTGGATAAGAAGATTCTATAGACCAAAGAACCTCAACAGATAACATTAGGAAAACTGAAATCCTGGAGATGCCTGGGGGAATATAGAGCCCTGCATATAAATATGCCAAAGACCCTGAAACATACTACCATAAAAGCAATTGATTAGTTGGACTAAAAGGTATCTAATTTGAAAGAACAGCTCTCCAGAGAACTAGAAAACCTGAGGAAAAAACAAGCAGTGATCCTTGAGATGCAAGGAAAATTACACAAACTTGGCATTATGGTAGAATATTCGTTCTCAAGAATTGATGAAGCTGAAAATAGGATTGTTGAAGCTGAAGAAAAGGTAGAAGAACTTATTTATTTAAATCACATGCTATGACAGAGAGAATGATGAACAATATCAACAAGATTTTGAAGAGACTTCTGAAAAAATGAGAAAATGAAGTCTAAGAATTCAGTGGGTCCAGGAAGGAACAGAAAACAACACAAGAGGATTAGGAAAATTATTCAAAGAAATATTAGATGAAAACTTTCCAAAACTAATGCAAGGAGCTGGATACCTATACAACTGAATCATTTAGAACCCCAAACAGAATTGACCAAAACAGATCCTCCCTGCAACACAGTATAATTGGAATGCTAAATCTAGAATGCAAAGAAGCTATTCTGAAAGCTGTAAGGGAGAAAAGCCTACTCACCTACAAGGGCAAATCCATCAGAATAAAAGCAGACTTTTCAACAACAATGTTAAATGCAATGAAAGTTTGGGCAGATATCATTCAATATCTGAAAAAGAATAATTTCCAACCAAGATTACATTATCCAGTGAAGTTTTCTTTTAAAATAGATGTTGAATACACGACATTCCATGATATTGTCTTGCTCAAACAATTTGCAATAACCAAGCCAGCACTGAGGAGGACTCTCAATGAAACACCACATATGGGGGAGGTAAGACAACCCCACATACAAGATCAAAGAAATGAACAGTAAACATGAGAGGAAATTAAGAAAAAAATAGGCCAAATATGAATAAAAACCAGCAACAAGTACCAAATTTATGCATAATAATGAGCACCTCTCAATAATTACTCTCAATGTAAATAGTCTTAACTCACCAATCAAGACATGGACTGGCCAATTGGATTAAAAAGTGCAAATCCTTCACATTCAACAGACTCACTTAACCCATAAAGACTATAAAAGGCTGAAAAAGGGTGGAAAACAATATAACAGTTAAAGTGGAAACAAAAAACAGGAGTTGTGATACCAATTTTGGATAGATTACAATTCAATTCCAAACAAATTAGAAGACACAAAGAAGGAAATTACATATTATTGAAAAGAACAGTCATCCATGAACCCATAACATTACTTAATATTTACTCTCTAAATTCTGGGGCACCTAGCTTCATAAAACAAGCTTTATTGGAGATAAAGGAACACATTGGACCAGGCACAATCATTATGGGAGATTTCAATACCCCACTTTGGACAAAAGACAGGTCATCAAAACAAAAACTCAACAGAAAAACAATGAACTTGAATTGCACCGTAGACCAATTGTATCTTACAGATGTGTTCAGAATAATTCATCCCTCTAATACTCATTGTTCATCCCTCAAATACTCATCTAATACTCATTGTTCTCAGCACCACATGGAATCTCTTCTAAGATAGACCACGTTTCAGTCCACAAAAATGTCCTTAACAAATACAAAAATGTAGAAATCATCCCTGTGCCTTATCAGATCACAATAGAATAAAATTAGAACTCAAAATCAAGAAAAAAATTCAGAAATGTTATAAATTCTTGGAGACTAAATAATACAGGGCTGAATGATAAGTAGGTTATCAAAGAAATTAAAAGAAATTTAAAAATTCCTCCAATCAAGTGAGGATGAGAACACATCCCACCAAAATTTATGGGATACAGTAAAGGCAGTTGAAGGAAGGAAGTTTGCATCCCTGAGCACCTTCATCAATAAGTTAGGGAAGGTCCAAGTGAATAATTTAATGACATATCTCAAGGCCTTAGAAAGCCACCAAGCCAATCTCAAAAGGAGGACTCAGCAATTATCAAGATCAAAGCAGACATAGCCCAATTAAGATCTAAAAAGACAATTCACAGAATGAATGTGACTATGAACTGGTTCCTTGACAAGACTAATCATTTGGAGTCTAGACTCACACATGGTACCCTCGTCCTTTAGGCTATTGGCCCTTGACACTGGACTGAGAGTTATAGCATTGGCTTCCCTGATTCTAAGGCCTTCAAGTGTAAGCTGAGACATGCTACTGGGATCCTGGGTTCTCCAACGTGAAGATGGCTTTTTGTGGGACTTTTCAGCCTCCATGACCAAGTGAGCCAATTCCCCTAATAAATCTCTTTTCACATATCTCTCTGCATAACTTATTTGCCTTGACTCTGAAAAACTGTGACTAAAACAAAGAAATAAACTGCTTTCAAGGTCATTTGGGTTATTGATATGTCTTCTTTTCTTTTCTATTCTTCTCTTTTTTAAAGTTCTTTTGTGGCACAAGGCGGTTTCACCCAGGGCCTCACACAGACATGCTAAGGAAAAGCTCTATTACAGAGCTGCACTTGAAGCCCCTTTTATTTCTTTACCGTGAGATAGGGTCTTGCTAAGTTGTGCAGGCTGCCTCTGACCTTGCACTCACAACCATCCCTCCTTTCCCTCCTGAGTCACTGGGATTATAAACTTGTGCCACAGTGCCCAGAATAAGTCAACTTTTTTAAGGTAGTAGGGGTAAGGTCCCCATTTTCTTTTCTTTTCTTTACTCTTTTTTTTTTTTTTTTGTGTGTGTGTGTGTGTGTGTGGTACTGGGGGTTGAGCCCAGGGTCTCACACCTGCATGCTCTGCAAGTGCTGGACCACTGAGCTGCACCCCCAGCCCATTTTTTTACTTTTTGAGACAGGGTCTCACTAAATTACGCAGACTGCCTCTGGTCTCGAACTTGCGATCCTCCTGCCTCTGCCTCCCAAGCCGCTGGGATTACAGGCATGCGCCACCGTGCCCAGCACGTCCCCATTTTCTTGCTATTTCAGCATAGGCCATTCTAAGTTCCTAGGATCTAGGAGCTCCCAAACCTTCTTAGTTCTACCCCTTAATCTTCTAAGGAGTAATGATGAATACTGGCCATGGAGTCACAGATGGAGGTTACATATAAGCCTGTAAAAATGAACTTTGATGCACCAATATTGATGTTGACATAGTCACTGTTAACTGTGCAATCTGCCAGAGGTAGAGACAAACACTGAACAATATCGCAAGAATGAATGGTCAGTTTCCAGATGAAAGAATTATTATTATGGTCTGCTTCCATCATGGAAAACTCAGCTCTTTGTATTTGAAAACAGGCTTATTCTGGATATGAATATTCATTCTTACCCACTGTATTTTGAGAACTATTTATGGACTCAAGAAAGACCAAAACTACCATAATGTTATTCAAAACTGCAACATATGTTTTAAAACAATTTGGCCAAACTTCGACAACTTTGTTGTTATTGTTAGGTGCTGTTGAGTCCATGTCAGACTCATAGAAACCATATGTACAACAGATGAAACAGGAATGTCAGTGCTTCTGACTATTCATAGGGTATTCAATGGCTGGTTGTTTTTTTGAGAGTGGGTTGCCGGGTCCTTCTCAGAAGCTGCAGCACCTGGTGCTCCCAGGTGGCCTCCCATCCAATTACTGACCAGATAGGACACTGCTTACCTTCCAAGGTGTGAAAGGATCTGACGGCACAGTGATATTGCTCCAGGCCTTAACAGCTTTATGTAGATGTAACTCATACATCATGCAATTCACCTCTCTGAAGTGGACAATTCCATGGCTTTTTAAATAATTAATTTTTAAAATTATAGTTAAATATTGAGGTTTATAGATGCCATCGACATGGGTCCGACTCAAAGCTACCCTCATTGTGTTTTTAAAGGCTGTTGCAGGATTACCTTGGGATTGGATTACCACTCCCTTCTCCCACTTCTGTGGTGCTGGTGATTCAACCCAGGACCTCAGAGACTGCAGAGCAGCACTCTACCAACTGAGCTAAACCCCAGCCCTATAGTTAGATATCTGTAACATAAAATTTGCTATTTTAACCTATTTTATGTATAAAATACAGTGGCCTTAATTACATTCAGAATCTTAGGTAATCATAACTACTATTTCTAAAGATTTTCATCACCTGAAAAGAAACTCGGTAACTATTCAGCAATAACTATACATTATCCACTCCCAAAGCCCTAACCTTAAACCTAAAGGTAACTTGCATAAGTACTTTTACTGATACTCTTTTTTTTTTCCTAAGAGTCACTGTCAATTTTTGTTTCATTTATTTTGAGGGCTTTGTGCTTTCATTTCAGCCTGAAGGATGTTTTAGTATCTCCTGTAGAGATTAGAGAATATCATAATTTGTCCATTTGTGAAGGTTTAGCCAAAGGTAGACTTCTCGGTTGACAGTTTTTGCCCTTTCAGTACTTTTGTATTTGCAGTGCTGGGAATGGAAGCCAGGGCCTTGTACATGCTGGGCAGTGCTCTAACCACTGAGCCTTTTAAGCACTTTAAACATGTCACTACAATGCCTACTGGACTGCAGTACTTCTGGTGAGATATCAGCTGTTAATCTTGGTGTGGATCTCTCCTACATGGCAAGTACTTTCTCTCTGGCTGCTTGCAGGAGTTTATCTGTAACAGCTTGATTATAATCTCTTTCAGTGGATCTCTGAGTTTATCTGCTTTGCAGTTAAGCGAGTTAGTCGGCTGTTGAGATTTGTGTCTGTTAACTAAATTTGGGGTTTGAGGACGAATGTTTTTTTTTTTTAATTTTTTTATGCCCGTTTTCCCCATCTCTTTGCAGAGATCCTGTCATGTGTGTGTTTTTAACTTTGGTGGTGTCCCTTAGGCCAAGGTAATTTTCGTAGGCTCTCTTCAGGCTTGTTTTGTTTTATTTTTAAATCCCATCTTCTTTCTGCTCCTCATTCCGGATAATTTCAATCAACCTATCTACAAGTTCACAGATTCATTCTTCTGTCTGCTCAAATATGCTGCTGAACTCTTATAGGGATTTTTCCATTTCAGTTACTGTATGTTGAGGTCCAACATTTCTATTCGATTCCCTTTATTACTTGCATCTCTTCGTTCATCTTCTCTTTACTAATACATCCTTCTGATTTTCTATAGCTCTTTGATACCTTAGACAGTAGATTTAAACGGTATGTGTTTTAATTCCAATTACTATTTGTTCTGAGGAAAGGTTTCTCTTAATGCCTCCCATTATGGTCATGCTTTCTTGTTTCTCTGAATGTCTCCTAATTTCACTAATTGAAATCTAAATATTTTCAATATCGTGATATGGTGACTTTGGAAACTGATTCCTCGGAGGGATTATCGCTTGTTATTTGCTGTGTGTTACTGCAATTCTTAAAGTAACTTTTCTGAACTATTTTTGTAAGGGCTGAATTCTATGTCATATATAGTCTCTGAGGTCTCTGTTCCCTCCTTGCCTTAGAGGTCAGCTACTGGTTCAACAGAGATTTCCTCAAATGCCTGGAGTGAAAAGGAAAAAAAATAACGCCTGGGTCTTAGTAGACTGGCTCTATACCGCGATGCTGTTTCAACACCTGTCCAGGCTGCCTAACACGCTGCCTTAGCCTTCATTTCCTGCTTGTGCAGAGTCTAATATCTGATAGAGGTGAATCTTGTGGTATAGTCAGGTTTTTTCAGTAGGAGTCATGCCTTGGGCATGGATATGGGTTTCTAGATACCCAGGGAGTGTAGATGGGAGACTTCTACAGTTGTTCTCTTCCAAAATTTCTTACTCCCCAGTTTTTTCTCTCAAGGTTTTGCATGTCTATTTTTTGCCTCAGGCCACAGGCCTGCAGGCTGGTCCTTTGCTTGCTAGGTTTCTAAGGAATATCCTTCAGATAGCTGCTTCCATACTCTGACAGAATTTGTTGTTGTTGTTGTTGTTAGGTGCCGTCGAGTCGGTATCCAACTCATAGCGACCCTCATAGGGTTTTCAATGGCTGTTTGTTATTGCATTGGGAGTGGATTGCTAGGTCCTTCCCCCATTTTTGTGGTGCTGGGAATCGAACTCAGGACCTCAGAGACTGCAGCAAAGCGCTCTACCAACTGAGCTAAATCCCAGCCCCTGACAGAATTTGGAGTTACCTAAAACAAAGGCAAGGAATCCCCTTTGGTCAGTCAGCCCAGGGAACCCCTCAGACAAGCTCAAACATATACACACCATTCCTTGGGAATAGGGACCATTCTCCTCCCTCTGGAAACAAGAACCCATACTTGACTTGCATGATTTCAAAGGAACAACTAGGAGTTGGTGAAAACTCTACTTATCACACAAGATGACCACTTTGATTCTACATACTCTTTCTACAGGGCATAAGACGAACACTAAGTAGTGCGCAAAGTGAAGGGGCATCCTTATTGTTGGTGTCAGGTGCCATGGAGTTGTATCCAACTCATAGAGACCTTAATAGCACTTTCAAGGGCTGATGGTTTTGGGATTGCCTCGGGAGTGGATTGCCAGGACTTTCTCCCCTTGTTGCTGTGCTGGGAATCGAACCCAGGACCTTAAAGACAGCAGAGCGGTGCTCTGCCAAGAGAACTAAATACCACCCAGGTGTCTCCTCGTCATTCTGAAAATGCGTGGCATGGTAAAGTTCAAAGGAGTGAACCCTTCCTACCTATGGTAGGGGCATCAGTGTTTTACGAATTTAGCCTCCTGAGTTAACAGCATCAGTTTGGTCAAACGGGAAAGGAAATAACAAATTGAAAATGGAATACTTACCACAAGTCTGAAGGCAGAATCCCAATTTTGAGTCCCAAATGATCAGGAAACAAAATCGCTCTAGTGCTTTTTCTTAGCACCTGGAAGGCCATTCCCTTGGTTGAGACATTTCAGGTAACCTCCACAAAATATCCTGCTCCACCCTGTGGCAGAGAAGACTTGGCCTTTTATCTCACTGGTTTTGCATTAACAGGGTGCTCTGCTGGTGATATGATTAACATTGTTGAGAAGGTGATGGGAAATGATGTTTTCTTGTACCTTCTCAAGGTGTTGAATTAAGACTCATCTTTTAAACCCCCAAATATGCAGAAATTGTATTAAACAACAGATAGAGCATTGATGATGTGCAAGGAACTATGCAAGATACACAGTGGAGCTTCGACTCTAAATGGAACTATAAAATTTGACCTCATGGAGAGAGATGGTTTACCAAACAAAAAGGGTGCAGGTGAGGCCCCAAGTTCACATTAGTCTAGGAGCCTATTCCTCTCTTTGCCTTGCAGTGGACCCTAATGCTAAGACAAACTCTGAAGAGTTCCTGCTTATGCCCACGTTGCTTTCTGAGCCAGCAACTCATAGTGATGTACGTTGAAGAAACACTCTGTATTAGTCAGCTGTCATCATTGTAGCAGAAAAACCAACTCAAACAGTCTTCATGGAAAAACATATTTACTGGGAGCTCACAGTTAGAGGAATCAGTCCATAATGATGGCTGTGTAGGTGTAGCAGTGGCAGGTTACTGAACCCATGACAGAAGACCTTATATCTAAATAAGCAGGAAGCATAGCACAGAGCAAGGTTTTTGCAAGCCTAATGTAAAACCTGCAAAGGCCCACACCCAGTGACATCACTTCCCCAAACTGAGACCTGCCTTCACAGTTCCAGGATCTCCACCAAAAGCATCACTAGCAGGTACCAAATGTTAAGGCCCATGACCTTCAGAGGACACTTCATTTTCAAACCATTACACACTCCCTTAACAAATGGACAGGACAAAGATCTGAATAAAGAAGGCCTGGACCCACAACTACTTTGCAGGAGGAAGTGGCCAAAAATCTGGGTTTCTACTCTAGCAACATTAGCTTCTCTTTCTCTGGTTGGGAGAATAATAAGAAGGTCCCCAAGAGCTTACCTCTGGTGTTACTCTCAAAATTATTTTACAGCACAAAAAGGCCATTGTAGATGTAACTAAGGATACCAGTCCTTTGGTCTTAATCCAGGGGATATCCTTAGGGGTCCAATGCACACATGAGTCCTTGAAAAGCAAAGCAGCATCTCCAGTTCGTAGGATAAGATGACAAGATAGTTGGAGGCAGAAGAGGAATTTGATGTTCCCTTGTAGCCTTGAGGATGGAGATGCAGATTGAGAGGGGCCATCTGGGAGTTGGGAGTAAGCGTCCAGTCACCGTCAGAAGTAATCAAGGACTTTAGTCCTCCACATACAGGAGCTGAGTTCTTCCAGCAATGTGATTGCATTTCAACGTGCAGTCCTCCTCAGACATTCTGGAGGGAAGGACAGACTACCCCAAATATTCATGTCAAAGCAGAGAACCAAGTCAAGATAAAAAATGCTTCGGACCTACTCACCTGAGAAAAGAAATAACTGTATTGAATTTCAAGCGACTGAAATTGGGGTAGTTTGTTTTAAACCACTAAGTTCAGGGTACTTTGTTTCACAAACGTAAAAATACAATATATTCTCTGAGATTATGTGACCTCATCATGGGAATGCCACTCTGAGAAGCTGGCCGAAGAACCTACACCTCAAGCTATTCAGAGGAAGTCTACAGAGTACGCAGGCACTGCCTGAACTGGCTTTCTGGCAGCACAAACAGAGAGGAAGGTAAATAATTTAGACCGCGTTCCTGGGATTTACACTGGTTTAAAATGTAGCAGCCCAAGAGTCTGGGGGCAGCCCAGGCAACAAAAGGAGATCTTGACTCCAAAAGAAAGCATAGATAGATACAAATAAATGTTTTCACAAAGGACGGTTCTCAACAAAGGGAAGGGTGTGTATTGCATACAAACAGCCAAGCACCATAAGGCCAGCAAGTCGTGTGGTGTTCCACCAGGCCCCGTTCCCACCCCTGTCCCCAGCTCCAAACAACCTGGAAAGCAGCAGCTTGGTGCTAAAGGCGCTCTGAACAGGAGCATCCTACCATGCACTGGAGGGGACAAATGGCCTGAGTGCCAACGCATCTCTATTCCCACACCTCTGCCAAGATTTCAAAAGCGCTGCCTCTCCCAGGAAACCCCATTCTGGGCGACGGTCCCCAGCTAAACCTGTGTGAGTCTCCACTGTGCGGGTCGTGTGGCCCCTCCCCTCCTGCTGCGTACTTGGCTCCTGTGAACATTTCTCTCTTGGTCATCCTCATCTGGGCATAGGAAGAGGGCGCAAGCGACAGGGGCAGGACAGGACAAGCCAGGCTTCGCGGCTCTGGGGCCCTGCACAGAGGTCCCGCTGGTCACCGAACCTGTGCACACTGGGCTCAGCCCCAAAACCAGCTTCTCCCATGGGGCAAGGACAGGGCACACAGGCCCGCAGGACTTGGAGGCCCGCAGGACACCATGGTTCTCAGCTCCAAATAGCACGACCCTTGCGGTGGGGCGCCGGCAGTGAAGACTGGGCGGGGCTCCCGACGAGCCCCTGCGCATGCGCCGCATCCCTAGACATCCTAGAGGGCGCATTTGGGGCGGGCCCCCGAGGGCAAGTTCTAGAAAGTCCCACTGGCGGCCAGGGCACAGCCGCGCTGCCATTTTGGAGGCGCTCGCCGGCTCCTACACCAAGGTCAGGATTTGGAGCTGGGGTGCGGGCGGCGTTGCCTGGGGGTGTCGGGGGCCAGAGCGGCGGCCCGGGCTGCTGGTTCAGTGTCCAGGCTGGGGCGCTGGTCCCTGGGGGACTTGGGTCGGCTGTGAGGCGTCCCTCGGCCGTGGGGCCGGGGGCTCCCGTGGGCGCCGCCTGTGGGCCACGCTGGGCCTCACCCCCGGGGCTTTGGCCTGGGCTCTGTGAGGACCCCAGTGGTGACCTCCTTGTGGCCACGGCCCCTTCCGTGGGTGCGGGGTGCGCCTGAGGTGACCAAGGCGGTGGTGCCGCGTGGGAGCCCCACGAGGGGCCTCTTCCCTCAGTGCTCCTCCTGGGCAGGAGGGGTCCCTGGGCCTCGCGGGCGCCCTGGGTCACCCGGGCAGCGGGGCCGGGGCCTGGAGGGGGGATCCCGCTCGAAGGGGGCCCTTTCCACACGGGTCCTTGCAGACCCAGGGGAGGTCGGCTCCCCTTTTCCCAGGGTCCCGTGTCTCAGTCCCATGGGGCCTCGGCCTGGGCCCGGGTCTGCGCCCAGGGAAGGTCCAGGCGCGGGCTCTCCCTGTCCTTGGGGTGCTGGACCTGGGCGCTCGGCCTCAGCCCTGGGCTGGGACATGTGGCCTGGGCGGCTGGCCTCAGCTCTGGGTGAGGTTTTGCTCCTCCCTGGAGGCTCCAGAGCACTCGTCAGCTTTGGCCTGCGTCCCCTGCGTGTGAATCCGAGGCCAGCAGCCTGGGAAAGAGCCAGCTGCAGCACACACCCCAGGTACCAGGGCACAGGACCAACTGTCTCCTCTGAGTGTGCACCACTCACCTCTGTGGCCAGGGAGGGCCCACTGGGGCTGCACTCCGTGTCTCACCTGACTATGCCCGTGAGAGTCTTCCCGTGAATGGTTCAGAACTGTGTACCACTGAGTTTTCTGGGGGTGTGTTGGTGTTTTAAGTTGCGTTTTCGGGCTGGGGCCATGTAGCTGAGTGATAGAGCTGTTCCCTGGCATAGGCAGGCCCCTGAGTTTGACTCCATTTCTGGGTGTTGGCGAGGAAAACCAATTTTATTTTAGATCCAATCGTGGTAGCCAAACTTGTGATTTCCGCACATAGGCGGCTGAGGCAGAAGGATCACGAGTTCTAGGCCAGCCTGGGGTACATCCTGAGACCTTGTCTCAAAACAAAAAATGAATGCTGTCCTGTAGTTTTCCCTATACATTGGATTCCGCTCATTTATTAGCCATATATATGTTCATGTATAAAAGCACCCATAAAAATACCGAATTTTGAGTTCCTCTTATCTGTTTGGCTTAGGCACTATCTGAATAGTGCCTTTTAGAAACCAAAGTTTGAAATTTAGTTAATCAGTCAGCTCTTCCTGTTTTCTTTTTTATAAAATCTTTGTCTACTATAAATCTACAGAGATAATACCCTAAGTGTTGTCATAGGTGTCCCAAGAAGTAAGGGTCAAGGTAACTTCCCCTTGTCTCTTTGAAGTCCAAGTTTTTAAAAGGAGTAGTTTTTCCACAATGATTTGCTGCTTCCCTCGTGTCATAAATTGAGCTGTTTTGTGTTTCTGTATTTGTTTCCACACTCTCTGTCCTGTTCCACCACCATAATTGCCTATCCTTGTGCCAATCCCATGTTACTTTAATTACTTTTCCATTTATGGTAATATACCTGTAGTATATGTCTTTTGATGATTTTCTTTTGAGGACTGGATAGTCTAAGCCCTTTCATTCCTATACTTTTTGTAGTATCACGTTGCCACACTTCTCCAAAAAAAAAAAAAAATTGACAGGGCGAGGATTTTTTTCTCATTCTCTTATCTTTATTCATTTTAGAAGCACATATGTTTAAAACTACAGTGTATTTTTAACACATTTCCTTTTGATGTTGAACTGATTGCATTGAGTTTAACTAGTTAAGCATAATAATCAAGTGGCATTTAGCAGAACTCAGGCAGACGGTGCCACAGGGAGTTTTCAGAAAATACAAGAATTGCAGTTTGTGATTTGGACTCTAACAGGCAATATGTCTCTTTTTTATTGGAAATTTTTAATGTACAACTTGATGTGTTTCATTCTGACATGCATTTCTTTGTGACACTTCCATATATGCATTTTGTTGTACACTGCACAGGTAAGTTCCCCCTTACCCTCTTGAGCACCTCCTCCACCCTCCCACCCCTGCCACCAGGGACCTCTCTTCCATTTGCATGTCTTTTTGTGGTAATATGTTTCTATATATTTTTGGATCCCAACTATGTTTAAGATCGAAACTTTTTCTGTAGTGAACTATCTTTTTACATTGTCAGTGCTATTACTTGAATATTCTAACCCATCCGTGTTATTACCATTCTTTGGTATGATTGGTATAATTACATTTACTTCCAGAAGTATTAAAGCTGGGCTGTTCACCCTGAGGTTGCCCCCTCCCCTGCTCCTCACTCCACCTTGTTCCTCCTCTCCCCCCTCTCCTCTCCCAGGATTTCCTCCTTTTGCTAGATCCCTCCATCCTCCTTTTACACTCCTCAGATTGTCCCTTCTCTGCTAAGTCCATAAGTCCCCAAATTTTCCCTTCTCTGCTTCTTTTAATTTTTGTTTCAGCTCCCACATATGAGTGAGAACATGTGGTATTTCACTTTCTGGGCCTGTGTTCACTCAGTTAAAATTATTTTCTCCGATTCCATCCATTTGCTTCAAATGGCGTTATTTCATTTTTTTTTTGACTGCTGAGTAGTATTCCACTTTGTATATGTAGCATAGATTTTTTTTTTCCGTTCTTCTGTTGATGGGCACTTTGGTTGATTCCATATCCTTGCTATTGTGAAAAGTGCTGCATTAAACATGGTGATGCAGGTGTCTCTGTGGTATGATGACCCATCTCCCTTTGGGTAAATTCCCAGTAGTGTTTTAGCTGGGTCATATGGTAGATCTCTTTTTAGTTTTTTTAAGATACCTCCATATTGACTTGCAAAGTGGTTGGACTAATTTACAGCTCCACCAGCAGTGTAAGAGGGTTCCCTTTTCTCGGCATTTGTTGTTATTAGTTTTATTGATCTTGGCCATTGTTAGTGGAGTAAGGTGGAATCTCAGAGTTATTTTGATATGCTTTCCCTAATGGATAGGGATAGTGAGCATTTTTGCACGTGTTTCATGGCTTTACAGGCCTCTTTATTTGAAAACTGTCTGTTCGGTTCCTTTCTGACAGGGTGAGATTTTAAACCAGATTCCTGTAATCATTCTGGAGGGAATTGACAATAAGGATTTCTAATAGCGAGTCTTCCAATTCACAGAAAGACAAATTTGGTCGATTTCCTGATGTCATCGTTTTCTATGAGTGGGGGTTTGTAGTACCCTAGCACATCTGTCACTAGATTCATTCCAGGGTTTTCAATGTTTGGGTATTATCTCAATGGCACTTTAAAGAACATTTTTCTAATTATTTCCTGTTACACCAATATGTGGGTAGTTTATGATTATTTTCTCTATGTCCCGAAACTCGGCTGTAAGTCAGCTACTAAGTGTTTGGTTTTGTATCCTTCTGAATAGTCTACTCATATAGAAACATCACCTGTGTATAATGAAATTTCTACTTTGTCTTTTCCAACATCTATGCTTTTTTATTTCTGTGGCATTGCTGAACGTTTAGGACCCTCCAAAACAGTGAAATAGATAGTAGATAGTCTTGTCTTGTTTATAGGCTTGAGGAGACAATGTTTGGTATTTCACCAGTAAGTTTGACGTTTGCTATGGGTTTGTTTGTTATTTGACTTTGTTTGTGTTTTGACTTTTTGGTGGAAACTCATTATCACATTATGGTGGCTTCCTCTTATTGTAAGTTGCTGATTGTTTTCAATCAGGAATAGGACTAGAACTTCAAGCCATCTGTTAAAGCAATCATGTTATTTTCCCTGCTTGTTGTTTCTTGTGGTTACTGTGGTTAAGATGAATTGCTCTTCGAATGTTCAGTTAGCCTTGCGTTCCTGCACTATGAAACTGCACCATGACAGGATGTACCTATGGTTTTTGTCTCCTAATCTTTTATTTGTGCTGGGATTTAGCTCAGTTGGTAGAGCACTGCTCTGCAGTCTCTAAGAACCCAGAGTTTGATTCCCAGCACTGCAAAAATGGGAGGAGGACATGTCAATCCACTCCTGAGGCAATCCCGAAATAGTAAGCCATTAGGAACCTTATGAGGGTCACTATGAGTCGGACACAACTCAATGGCACCTAACAAGAGCAACAACACACTTTTATTTAGGACATGTATCTGGGTTTTCAGGAGAGATCGTGGCCCATACTTTTCTTTTCATTGAATGTCCTTGTTATATGTTGGCATCAGGTTTATACTGGCCGTCAAATGAGTAGGGAACCAGTCCTTTTTTTCAGTTTTATGTAAGATCTTGTGTACGACAATTTCTCTTGTGCATGTTTGGAAGACGCCTTAGCAGAAGCCTTCTGGGTAAGAAGTTTAAAAATACTTTTATTAGAAATTTTACCAGACACAGAATATTGTTTTCTATTTCATCTTGTCTAAGATTTCATGAGTTATATTTTTCTGTAAGTGTGACTATTTATTTCAGGGTTTTTTTTTGTTTTTTTTTTTTGTGGTACAGGGTGTTGAACCCAGGGCCTTGCACCTGCATGCTTTGCAAGTACTAGACAATGAGCTGGGCCCCTAGTCCTCTTTTTATTTATTTATTTATTATTTATTTATTTATTTATTCATTTATTTATTTTACTTTTTGGGATTTGTTGTTGTTAGGTGCCGTCGAGTCGGTATCCGACTCATAGCGACCCTTTGTACAACAGGGGAAACACTATTGTCAGTGCTTCTCTGCTGTTCATAGGGTTTTCAATGGCAGGTTGATTTTTGGGAGGGGGTTGCCAGGTCCTTCTCCCAAGCCTACAGCTTCTGGTGTTCCCAGGTGATCTCCCATCCAGGTACTAACCAGGCCCGACCCTGCTTAGCTTCCAAGATCTGATGGGATCGGATGTCACAGGGCTACAGCTGCAGACTTTTTGGGATACGGTCTCGCTAAGTTCACAGATTGCCTCTGGTCTCGAACTTGCCATCCTCCCGCCTCCGCATTCCGAGCTGCTGGGATTACAGGCGTGCTCCACCATACCCGGCTTTCTCTCAGTTTTTAAACATGAAGTAAAATCATTATTATCTGCTCCCCCTTTCTTTCAACCACTTCTGGATCTGTGTTATGTCTCCCTTTTCATTTCTCATACTTATTTAGTTTCAGAAAGTCTTTTCCTCAGTTAATCATGCTTAAGATTTGAGTACATCGTTTTTCATGTTTCAAAGGAGAAACCTCAACCTTATTTATCTATTGTTTTCTCTTTCTATTTCATTAGTTAAGCTTTTGTTCAAAAATAATGCTGTGCTCAAGCTGTGACTCCATGTTAGATTTCTTGTATGGTGTGTAGAATGCCTGGGATTCCTTTGCTACCATTGTAAAAATGAATAAGTTTATTAATTAGTTGTTGTCGTCATTGTTAGGTGCAATCGAGTCGGTATCCGACTCATAGCGACCATCATAGGGTTTTCAATGGCTGACTGTTTCAGGATTGCCTTGGGAGTGGATTGCCAGGTCTTTCTCCCATTTTTGCGGTGCTGGGAATTGAACTCGGGACCTCAGAGGCTGCAGCGCTGCGCTCTACTAGCTGAGCTAATCCCACCCCAATTAGTTAGTTAATTAAAATAAAAAGGAAAAGGCTTCATTATACCCTATTTGATTTTTAATTTGATGAACTCTGCATGTATATTCAAAAATGGAAACAACTATTAATTTTCAGCCTTTCCTCGTTCCTAATATTAGCATGCAAAGATATATAATTCTCTTTCTCTTTCAGTGCATTCTTCAGGTTGTGTTATGCAATATTTCATCCTACCTCAGTTGCATGTACTTATTTAAGCTTTTACTTTACTTTTTTATACTTTTGAGGTGAGGACTTGCTGTGCTGTCCAGCTGACCGGGAACTACTGAACCCAAATGATCCTCATGCCTCAGCCCCCCTAAGAGATCTCCTGCACCCCAGACATACTCTGCCTAACCTCCATTGTGCAGTAGCAGTCCAGTTTCTCCACGGTAGTGTGGAACAGTCACTGCTCCTGCCACTGTAACTCTTTTTTCAGCCTTCTGACTCAAGGGCATGAGGACTCCAAAGTGATCAAGGGGAAGTCCTAATTTCCTATTCAAAAGAATCGTTGTTGTGCCTCATGGTAGAAGCACTGCCCCCTCTGGGACCATGATTTCTAGGCCCCTTGAGCAGAAGGCCCCAAAATAGGAAGAAAAAATTTTTATGGAGGGGAGGCCAGGGTACAGCACAGTGGTCAAGTTCTAGCAAAAAGCCTGCATGAGGCACTGGCTTCAACTCCCTGATACATCAGATTATTTTGTTGCAAGCATGTCACTAGGGGTGATGGTGAGTGGTACCAATCCCATTTCCGCCACTTGATTCCTAGACCTGGGAATGCTGGATGTGGGAGATACACTCCTATGTATTGGAGGCGGATTCAGGGCATATATGGCCTTCTGGAGAACATTGCCTCAGCCCTGCTAGGTACTGCCACCTAGTTGGGACTGTAACTGTGGTATCAGGTGCATTTATTCCAGAAGTGTGTTTACAGTTTTGGAATACGGTCTGTTGTTGTTTGGTATTAATTCAAATTTGATTTACTCTCATGAAGAGAACATGGTCTACATGACAACAAGGATTTGGAGTTTGTTAACAATATGGCCAATTACGGCATGCTTCCTTGAGATGAATTTATATTCTGATTGCTCAGTACAGGGTTCTATTTCAGATCATAAGGCTTTTGGTCTATGTGTTAATCTATATTGACTGTACAAATGAATGGGTTTCTTCATGCCATTTATGTACATGCAGAGAATATAGCTGGTCACATTCACCGGTGACATTACACTTGGTAATCTCCCTACCATCCTCCTTTTCATCTTCCACATGTCTCATGGTGCCTCCTTTACTTTCATCTATGAAATTTCTTTTTTTTATTAGAAATTTTTAATGTACATCATAATGTGATTCATTTTGACATGCTTTTCGTTGTGACAATTTTCATATATGCAATTTCATAAGCATTATTCATATAGGTTACCCCTTACCCTCCTCTATGTTCCCCCCTCCCCCCTTCCTATCTAAGTTTCCCATCCAAGTCTTCTCTATCTTTTACTGTATAGTATTTTTCTATATGTC
>VMDO01028671.1:0-23575 GCA_007922755.1 Pedetes capensis
GGTGGTCTCCCATCCAGGTACTAACCAGGCCCGACCCTGCTTAGCTTCCGAGATCTGACGGGATTGGATGCCACAGGGCTATGGCTGCAGGCTACAACCTAATAGTAGATGAGAATTAATTTCTGTAAAATATCCTTTCTTGAAAAAAACATCAAAACTTAGGAAACTTACTTTGTTACCTAAAACCTTATTTAGAAGGTATTTGCTTGCCTGTGTAATGAAGGATTAAGAATCACTTGTCATTGTTGTTGTTAGGTGCCATCAAATCGTTATCCGACTCATAGCGACCCTACATACAACAGGGGAAACACTATTGTCAGTGCTTCTCTGCTGTTCATAGGGTTTTCAATGGCGGATTGATTTTTGGGAGGGAGTTGCCGGGTCCGTCTCCCAAGCCTACAGCATCTGGTGTTCCCAGGCAGTCTCCCATCCAAATACTAACTAGGCCCAACTCTGCTTAGCTTCCGGGATCTGATGGGACCAGATGCCACAGAGCTACGGCTGCAAGCATCACTTGTCATAGATGGTAGTAAATATGGGGAGCAAAGTAACATCACATGGCAGGTCCTGTCTGGCACTACTGTACCTATGCACTATTCTAATTCCTATTATGATGTCTCTATGACAAGGGTTTTGATAACTTTCCTGAGGAAGCTCATATGGACAGTAAATGCTAGAAGCAGGCTTCAAAGCAAAATGTTTTGCCCAGCGTCTGTGCTCATAAACATCTATGGTAAACCACAGTAGTGTTTATTTCCTCACAATCCATTAGACCCCTGGTTACCCAGTCAGTTGATTCTCTTGATATACTACACTGTCATGATAGCTCACAGATGTGATGAGATCTCTCTATATATGTGCCAGTAGGTGTGGATAATTTATATGGAAGCTACAACCTCCAAGGTAAAATTTCTTGAAATATTTAAAGCAGAAATATGAATGCCAATGTGCAGAGACACCATAAAGGAATGAATATATTTTTAAACAATCAAGACAACTTTTAATTCACACATTTCACTCTGTAAAGGAATTACATAAATTATCACATTTCAGTCTCTCTATCTCTCTTCCTGTACTTACTGTTCTGCCTGGAGACCTGTTTCTATTGCAAGATGGTCCCGCCCTGTAGTCTCCATTACTTTGTATTTAGCAATCAATGCTTTTTACCCTGTAGGCTCTTCACATATCCAGTATAGTTCCTCAGACTGTCTTTTCAAAAAACCACTATTAAAATAGAACAACAATGGGAATGATAATAGTTAATACTTATTGAGCACTTGTGTCAGATAATTTATCAAATGTTTTTATGTCATTTTACCATTTTTAAGCTCAGTGATATCTTTCCATGTTGTTAAACAAATCTTTTGCCTTATTTTTTAAAATATTGGGAATGATACCCTGAGTAGCATAAAACCATCACAGGAGTGTTTTAAATATTTAGATCGTACATATTAATGGGGCGGTTGTTGTTATTAGGTGTCATCAAGTTGGTATCTGACTCATAGTGACCCTATGTACAAGAGGTGAAACACTATTTTCAGTGCTTCTCTATCATTCATAGGGATTTTAATGGCAGATTGTTTTTTGGGAGTGGGCTGCCAGGTCTTTGTCCCAAGCCTACACCACCTGGTATTGCCAGGCATTCTCCCATCCAAGTACAAACCAGGTCTGACCCTACTTACCTTCCAAGATCTGATGGAATGGGACATGACAGTGGTACAGCTGCAGGCATTAATAGGGTATAGAGTGATAATTCAGTTCACATACACACTGTGCATTTATCAAATCAAGTTGGCTGATACTTTTATTTCCTTAAATATTTTGTAATTTTTTAATTTACCTGTAGCAGTAATTGTACCTATTTATGAGGTACAGTATGCTTTTTTTAAAACTTTATAATGTATAGTGAGATTCATTATGGGATTTTCAGAAAATCACATCTTGTATTTTGTACTTTTTCTCTCTCTCTTTACCCCCATATGTAGCTCCTCATCACTCTCCTGATTTTCCCATGCCCTTCCCACTATTCCCTACCACCATCCTGATGGTTTCCTTGGAATATATATATATATATATATTCTCCAGAGTGTGTGTATGTATATGTGTGTGTATATGTATGTATATGTGTGTGTGTGTGTGTGTGTGTGTGTATTCCCTTTAAGTTAAATCTAGCTTGTTCATATGAGTAAGTCTTGTGGTATTTCTCTTTTTGGGTCTGGATTATTTCACTTAAAATGATGATTTCCAGTTCCATTTATTTTACTGCAAATGACAAAATTTTATTCTTCTTTAATGCTAAATAATATTTCATTGTGTATATATACCACATTTCTAATCAAATCATCCATTGATGGATATCTGGGCTGATTTCCCACCCTTGCAATTGTGAAGAGTGATATAGTAAATATGGAAGTAGAAGTGTCCCTGTGGTTATTATGGCTTGTCTTTCTTTGGGTTCATACTTAGGAGTGGTATAGCTGGATCATATGATAATTCTATTTTTAGTTTTCTGAAGAACTTCCATAAAGGCTGTACTAATTTACAGTACCACCAACAGTTTAAAAGGGTTCCTTTCCCATCTATATGCTCACTAGCATTTGTTGTTGTTTGTTTTGTGGATGCTATTCTGTTTGGAGTGAGATGGATTCTCAGTGGAGTTTTGATTTGCATTTCCGTGCTATTTGCCAAAATTTTATGTATGTCTGTATTAAAATGTAACCTCATATCCAATTCACCTTTAAGATATCCCACTTAGCAATGAAGAATAAGTATTTGGCCCAATGCCACCCAGTTAATAAATTACAAAATGTAAGACAGTTAAATTTTATAAATATTTTGTTTTGAAACAATGTCTAGAATGTCATTTGCCTGGTCTGTGATTATCTTATACTTTTATGACTTAATTGGAGATGTATGAGTTTAACAGACCTGAGTGATATATTTATAATCACCATGTACATGTTATTAATTCAGAGCAAGCACTCATCCCCTCAATACCTTCCTAAAAGTAAGCCTGTTTGCCAGGTAGTTGCTTGTGCAATTTTGTTTCTCTCTAAGGACCTGAGTTTGATTCCCAGTACCACATAAATGGGAGAAGGACCTGGAAGCCCACTCCTGATGGAATCTCAAAACAATCTGCCATTGAAAGCCCTTTGAATTGCAGATAAACCCTGACATAGTGAAGGGCATGACACAGTATCTGGGAGTGTTTCATTCTGTTGTACACAGGGTCATTAATGAGTTGGGTGATTCGATGGCACCTAATAGCAACAACATCAGCAATAACAAGTGGTGTGAGATTTAAGACATTTTGGGTCTCTGAGACTCAACATCACCAGAAAAGTTGTTGTTCCTGTTGTTGTCAGAGATGCTATATACAACAAAATGAAAAACTCTCTGACACTATGCCAGGCACATGATCTTTCAAATGTTTAAACCCATTGTTGCAGATACTATTAATCCATCTAATTGAGGATTTTGCGTTTTGTTGTTGTTTGTTGTTGTTGTTGTTGTTGTTGGCCTGCCACTCTCCCAAACATAAAGTCCTTCTTCTTTCAGGACAGATCTATTGGTTCTTTTGACGGTCCATGGTATATTCAGTATTCATCTCTGGTACTATAATTTAAAAGCATCAATTCTCCAGTCTCACTTATTTACCACCCAGCTTTCACAGGCATATGATACAACTGAAAATATGGTGTGAGATGTGTGTACCTTTGTCTTAAGTGTGATATCTTTACTTTTCAACACATTAAAGAGGTCTTTTACAACAGCGTTTCCAACTAATACATGTGTTGATTTTTCACTCCTGCTTCTGTCAGTCTTGATTGTACAAGCAAGTAAAACAAAATCTTGTAAAACCTTAGTCTTTTCTCCGTGTATAATGAAGTTGCTCACTGACACAATTGAAAGCAATTTTGTTTAGTTGATGTTGTAGTACAATCCATACTGAAGGTTGTGTTTGTTGATTTTCATCAATAAATGTTTCAAATCATCTTCATTTCAAAAGGAAAGTTGTGTCATCTTCATAACTCAGGTTGTTTATGAATCTTCCTACAATCCTGATGCCATGTTCTTCTTCATAAAATCCAGCTTCTCAGATTATTTGCTTAGCATGGAGATTGAATAGGTACAGTGAAAGGATACAGCCCTGACATGTACTTCCTAGATTCATACTAGGTACATTCCATGTTCCAATTATTAATGGATGTTTACAATTGTTTCTTCTCATTTTGAATCATGCCACATCAGCAAATGGAGGTCCCTCAGTCTTTACTCCATTTCTGTCATCAAGGTAGACTCTACTTTGAGGAGGCAACTCTTCCCCAGTAGTCTTTTGAGTGCCTTCCAATATGGGGGACTCATTTTTTGGCACTATATCTGACAGTGTTTCTTTGCTATTCATAGAGTTTTCAATGACTAGTTGTTTCCCAAATGGTTCATTAGTGCCTACTCCCACTATATCTGACAGTGTTTCTTTGCTACTCATAGGGTTCTCAATGTCTAGTTATTTCAGTAGTTCCAGTGCCTACCCGCTAGTCTGTCTTAGCCTGGAAGCTCAGCTGTCCACCATGGGTGACCTGAAAGCTCAGCTGTCCACCATGGGTGACCCTGCTGGTATCTGACATATTGGTGGCCTAGCTTTCAGCCTCATTGCAACACACAAGCCCCCACAGCGTGGCAAACTGACAGATGTGTGTGGGGGGTGGTTACTTTAGTTACTCAATTTTCAAGGGCACTTCTCAGAGTCTGTTTTGACATGTAATTTTCTCTTTTCTTTTCCCTCTATCTTTTCAATAATGTTTTGCACTACTTGTGAATGATGTCTTTGATTTCATACCAATACTTGTCTGGTCTTAGATCATTAATGTCTAACACATCAAATCTTTTCTTGTGATGATTTCTGAACTGAGGTGGGGCATACTCACAGTCATACCTTGGTCCTGGTACACTTGTCTAATTATCTTCAGTTTTAGTTTGAACCTGCAAGTAACAATTTGATCCACCATTTGCACCTAGTCTTGTTTTGACTTCTCTTATTGAGATTTTTCATAGTCTCTTCCCATTAACATGGTCATTTTGGTTTCAGTATGTTCCATGTAGTGAATTTCATGTGTATAGTCACCATTTTTGTTGGTGACATAATGCATTTGCAATGAAAAAGTCATTGCTGTAACAAAATTCTATCATATGATCTCCAGCATCATTTCCTTTACCAAAGCCATATTTTTGAACTATTGAGCTTTCTTCTTTGTTTCTAACTTCTGCATTCCAAACACCAGTAATTATTAGTGCATGCTGATTGTGTGGTCAATTTCAGACTGCAGAATCTGGTAAAAATCTTCCCTTTCTTCATTTTTGGCCTTTGAGGTGGGTGCATAAATTTGAATAATAATCATATTAACTGGCCTTTCTTGTAAGCATATAGATATTATTCTATCAATGACAGCATGTAGTTCACAATAGATCTTACGATATCTTTTTTAATAATGAATGCAACCTCATTTCTCTTTAGACTGCAATTTTGGGCATAAAAATAGACCATATGATTATATGATTCTAAATGTCCAATACCAGTCCATTTTAGCTCACTGATGTCTAGATCGTCAATGTTTATGTACTCAATTTCACTTTTGATGACTTTTAATTTTTCTAAATTGATACTACATACATTCCACATTCCAATTATTAATGAATGTTTACAGTTATTTCTTCTCATTTGGAATCATGCCAAATCAATAAATGGAGGTCTCAGGGGCTTTACTCCATTTCCCCCATTAAGATCAACTCTACTTTCTGGAGAGAATTCTTCCAAGTGTTGTCTTTTGAATGCTTTCCTACCTGGTTTGCTCATTTCCCAGCACTAATTCTGACAGTGTTTCTCTGCTATTCATAAGGTTATTGATGGCTAATTGCTTTGGGATTGGGCTGCCTAATCCTTCTCCATAGTCTGGTTTAGTCTGAAGGCTCAGCTGAAACCTGTCCATCTTGGGTGGTCCTGCTGGTTATCTGAAATCTCAGTTTCATAGCTTTCAACATCACCACAACCTGCAAGAGGTTTTGATATCCAAATCCTTTCCTACATGCAAGAAACTTGATCATCCTCAATTTCTTAAGTTTGTACAACAAATTTTGAATGAAATTAGATGAAAAAGATTAAAATGTAAGTAATGCAGATGATTGTGTTTCACAGTTCCAAAGTGGGTACAGGATTATGAGAAGTGTTTGAGTCTTTCACATGCCTCTTGGTTTCGGATGACTTTTAGTAAGGGAAGTTTATAAGTATCTCTTACAATTTTATTTGTGTAGTTATTGCAAAAAGCCTCTCTGTTTAATATGTTCCAAAATACTGTGCAGAAACTATGATACTAACTTTGAAGCTTAATACTTTATATTTTGCTTTTATTTTGTTCCATAATTGAATAAAATTTTAGTTAAAATATCAAAAAAATGACTTTCATAATACCAAATTTTTTTCCCAAGTTACTGTCAATTTAATAAGTTATAGTGCAGGACTTTTCTTATTTTATTTTATTTTATTCTCAATACTGGGGACTGAACCCAGGGCCTCATGCATACTTTACAAGTGTTATGCCAGTAAGCTACACCCTTAGCTCCTTTTAAAAATATTTTCACTTGAGACAGGATCTCCCTAAATTATGCAGTCTGCCTGTAACCTTGAACCTGCTATCCTCCTGCCTCTGCTTCCTGAATTGCTGGGATTATATATGTGCCTCACTGCACTCAATCATTTTGTTGATAACATGTTAATAAATATATATTCTAAAGCAAAACAGACAAAATTTTTTAATATTCAAGTTAAAACTTAAACCACATTCCATGAAAGAAATACCTATATATTCTATACATAGCTATACAATGATACCCACCTTATTGATCTGATGTCATCAGCTATGTTCTGGTTAGGGTACACCTCCATTTAAGTGTTAATAACAAGACCCTTGAGATTGAGTCTCCAGATAATACTGGACCCTATAACACTAGGGCCCTAGCTGCAATTTGCATTCATTTCTGCAAGGACTGAAAACTTACTTATACTTCCCAGCTTATCTACTGACATGTTCTTTCCAATACTGACCATGGCATGAATCATTGCATATAGTGTGGGTCTGCCTTCTTTGTGCTCATGTTCTGGTTGTTCGTCAAACACCCACAGACAGTAATGAAAATCCTTCATGCTTGTGATGCTACTGGGCTATCATCTGCTGTCTGCTATAGTACCTTCTGTTCACTGAGTTTGGAATCTTCCCCTGATAGGAAATCAATCCTTGCCATTCATCTGGGGCATATTCTCTATTCTAACTGCCACATTTAGTAAGAGACCCCAGGCCTTTTCATCTGCTTCTTCTCATTATTGTCAAATGAATCTTTCTTGAAATTGCTAGATTTATTCTCTTTTGTATCTTACAATTTTAGATGTTGCTGGTCCTTTGTCCATTAGAAGTGGGTTCAAAGCTCTGTCCCCAATTCAAATCTATATATTTATTCCCTTGTTCAATTTCCTAGTAATTTTCTTCCCAGCATTTTAGAAACCTTAGTAGCTATCACTGTAGCTTTCATTAAAGAACATCTAGTCTATAATTTTCATCTTACTCAAATTACTACATGCAAGAAAAAAGAAAAAACCCTGGGAGATTGGAATAAAGTAAGAAATGAACATAGGAACAGAATTTGAACCAGAATTTCACTGTCCACAGTATCAAATTACCTGGCATCCTCCCATGTAGCTGCAGGTTTATAGATCTAGCTGAGATACAAGTATGCACTCTGAGCGTAGGAATCATGAGGAGAAGAAAAGAGAAACAATATTAGAAATACACATAAAAAGGTGTTTGACACAAGCAAAATTTCATATGCATCTGTAATAAACACTAATTATAAGTAGAGGATTCAATTTATATGATGGGCCAGCCAAAGTGTAAGCTCATTTCTGCAACAAATATGCCCTATGGTAAAGCACATACCATACTTTTGACAGAAGTATCATTAAATAGATTTAATCAGAATTCCCATGTTTCTTGGAATATACAATATGTGCACGGGTGTTGAATTGTTTATATTATGCATTCAAATGAGCTACATCACTCTTTACAGTATCTAATGAATTTTTCTCTGATGAAGTTGAGTGATTCCAGATCAGAGGCAAGCAAATATCAAGGTGCTGTGAAATGCACTAAAATGAAGGGAAGTGTTCCAAGAGAAAACTGCTCATGCATATTCTTCAATAAATGCATATGAATACTATAAGGATAATATAGGGTTATTTATCAATAAATGTTGTGCTGTGCATTTTTCTGAATATTTTGATAGTTTCATAGTTTCTAATTTTTCTGAGTATTTTGTTTCAGCTTCACATTTTACATTACTATTTTTAAATCTTATCTTGAATTCACAATATTGTATCCTTGAAAAGGGAATTAGAAGTTATAAATGGTTTAGGTCTGCAAATATGGATCTTCTCCAAAGAGAAAAAGACTAAAAGTATTGTATATAAATTCCTCCCAATGGGGATGAGCATGAGGCAAGAAAGTGCTTTGTTATGACAGAAACATGGGAGACAAAGATAACAGAGCCACAGGGATATGGATAAAAGGAAGCAGTTTTACATAGATAAAAGGAACAGTTTTCCGTATTAGAGAAAATATCACTGATAATGTTGAATGGAAACTGGGGAAGTCATTCCAATTCTGGAGTTAATAAACAGAAACATTTCTCTGAGTTGGTCTTAGAGGGACACATATATTGTCAACAGCTTAGTGTGTTCTATGGACCAGTGGAGCTTAGTGAAATTCAGACAGAAGGAAGTTTTGATTATAATTTTTCTGTCTTCCTAAGAACTATGACACTTGATGGGCAGTAATAGAAACTAACATTAAAACTCCAAGGTTTATTTTATTGGTTCATTATAGGGAAAGAATTCTTTTATCATAGCATAATTATGTAATTATTATAATGTACAATATAAAATGATTATATGTAGGAGAATCTCTTAATGTACTGTAACCACTAAAATTTTCTGGAAATTATTTTTCATCAGATAATTAAAAATTATAATGACACGTATTTTGGAAGTCTCTTGTTTTCTTCTGCTGTTTTTGTATTTATATGAATCCAACCATTTATTCATAGCTTCATTTGGAATTGATGGACTCTGAAAACCACACAATATTCTTGCAAATGTTACAAAATATTTCTAGTGGAGCTATAATTTTTATCCTGTGCTGCATAAGTTACCTTCATTGGAGGTTCTCAAGTAAAAGTATGAAGTATGTGTTTTAGTTACTTTTACATAGGTGTGATCAGTTACCTGACAGAACAATTTAAGGGGAGGAATCTTTTATTTTGCTCAGGATTTCAGAGAATTTAGTCCATGGTCATTTGGCTGTGTGTTTCTTGCCCCATGAGGAAGCAGAATATTATGGCAGCAGTGGCTCATGTGGCAGGGGAGGTTCTTCACCTCATGATGGGTAGGAAGCAGAAGGGGAGGAAAGGACTACAGGCCAGGTATAAATTTCAATGTCACTTCCTAGTGACTTCTTTCATCCTCCAGGTGGGTCCCACCTCTTAAATTTTCCATAATGTTCCCAAAGAGCACTACCAGATGAGGGCAAAAAGTTCAACACAGGAGCTTGGGGAAGGGGCATTTCACATTTACCCTTTTATAGCATTTAAAGTTGGTTTTAAGCATTTGTGTATTGATGACTTCTTAATGTTATGTGTTGGTCTTTCCCATAAAAATGAAACAAAGCAATACAAGTAGAAGTTTGACTTTTAAATTAGTGTACCATTACTTACATAGCCATAAAACCAGAAACATCTTGATACTTGAAACTTTTTCTCTGTAGTATATTTTTCTGCATGATGACATTATGCCACATTTTATCTTAATGAACATAATTCATGTTTGACATGGAAGAAAGCACAATTTTCTATTTGATGAATGTCATAAATATGCCTTTTTTCTCACAAAAAGAAAGTTGGATAATAATGCCTTCCTATAAAATCTAGAGATGATTTTCAATTAAGCTAGTAGCAGAAATTCTGTTTATTTATTGTCTTTTAAATGCATACTTATCATACACCATATTTATAAAATATTTTGATTCTAAATGGACAAAACAGAGACACAAGAAACATTTACTTTTCATTTGAAATTTTGGTGGAAACATTAGCTATGCCTACATAAATGTAAAACCAAAGGTTCAATTGAAAAAGAAACATGAATAGCTAATACATGCATTAAAAGTGCTTACCCTCATTGGTTATTACAGATATAAAAATAAAACAACTGTATATGTTGATATATGTTAGTCATCAGGTTATCATGCTTTTTTGAGAGTATCAGTAGTTATTCTGGTTAGGATAAAGAGAGAAAGGTACTTGCAAACACTATTCACTTGCTGAAAATGTAATAGAAAATTTAGAGAGTGTGATTGGGCATTATATATCAAATTTTAAATGAGCATGTCTCTGCCACAGCAATTCCATTTGTAGGCAATTATTCTAGCATAACAGCCACAGTATGATTTTATTTGAGCTATAAACCTTAGAGGTTACCACTATACACTTAGTCAAGAACAAGAGAGTCTTTACATTTTCCCTGCATGGAGAGGGAAGGCAGTGATTACTAAAAAATATTTATGTTTCTTTTAGTATGGCATCTTCTTTCTAAACTTTTGAGGTAAAAATAGGTTGCATTTGTTACTAAAACCAAATGAAACAAGGGACAAAGAAAGAAGGGATAAGGGAGAAAAAATGTAATGTGATTTCAATCATCCTTTATTTTTTCTAATAGTCCTCTATATTCATGTCTTTATAGCTAAAACTTCATGTATTATTTGGTGGAAAATAAACTCAATTTGGATTTGACAACTAACATACAAGTTTACCAAATTTGGCAGATCTAGAAAGAGGAAGAGTGTTTTCTGAAGACATGAGGCTAAATAATTTTGAATCTCCTTGTTTCAATATCTATTGAATACATATATTTCAACAGATATTCATTGTGACTGGTAATAAAGAAACAGCTATGCTTGTAAACAATTGGAAACCAGTAACATAGTGACAACATGATACTAAGTAAATTGATCATGTTTCAAAATGAGTTGGAAACTGATACTAAACAATTATAAGTTTTAAAACTTTGCAAGTGCATTGCAATGATTTGAATATTGCCAAGTCCCACTACTGCTCCTCTTGTTTAATAGGTGTTTGCTAAATCACTCAGAAGGTGGCATAAAAAGAAATAGTTTATGTTTTCAAGCTTAGCTATTACTGTAACTAGTGAAAATGTTAATTCAGTAGTTCTTAATCTTGATGCATAACTTCCATTGAATATGCTATAGCAACTGGAAATATGTTAAACTTCCTACTTACAATTTTATAGTATTTTCAGTGACAGATGTGCTAGGGAGAAGGACCCAGCAACCCACTCCCCAAAATCAATCCACCATTGAACGCATTACAAATAGCAGAGAAGCAGTAACAATAGTGTTTTGCCTGTCATAAGTAGGGTTCCTATGAGTCAGATACCGACTCCACGACATGTAACAACAACAACATGTGATAGCTACGCCAATGGAAAAATTTTCTCTAGTAAACTGTATGGTGACTTAGATTTGACATTTCCTGTCCAGATAAATGACAAAATAGACATATTTTGAGATCCTCCTATCTCACAGATGCCTATGTCTCTGCTATGTACAATGCTTTTGTTAAAATTATATAATGACGGTAATGATGATGATGATAGTCCTTTTCAAAACTACCATATGTTTTTGTATATTGAAAGAGAAAACTAAAAAGAAGTGAAATAATAACCTGCTGAGGGCTAAGTATCTGCCATAAGAATTCTAAACTTCTTTCATGTTTGAAATTTATTGGAATACTGTCAGGTTCCCCAAGCATCCACCATATAAAGATAGGAATCCAGTGTACTCTAATCAAAATCATTAAGAATTTTCAGGAAATATCCTTGTCTTCTAAGAAAATCTTACTAAAATTTCTTACTTTGATTTCCGTCTCCATCTTCATCTGTTCTCTAATTTATATCCCATAGATATCTCATACAGACAGGCAAGTAGAATGAGTCTCTTCTTTTTCTTTAGTGGGCCTCAACTTGTTGTTGTTGTTGTTAGGTGCCGTCGAATCGGTATCCGACTCATAGCGACCCTCATAGAGTTTTCAATGGCTAACTGTTTTGGGGGGCTAGGATTTAGCTCAGTTGGTAGAGCACTGCTCTGCAGTCTCTGAGATCCCGAGTTCAATTCCCAGCACCGCAAAAATGGGAGAAGGACGTGGCAACCTACTTCCAAGGCAATCCCGAAACAGTCTGCCATTGAAAACCCTATGAGTGTCGCTATGAGTCAGACACGACTTGATGGCATTGAACAACAACAACTGTTTCGGGATTGCCTTGGGAGTGGATTGCCAGGTCCTTCTCCCATTTTTGGGGTGCTGGGAATTGAACTCAGGACGTCAGAGACTGCAGCACAGCACTCTAACCAACTGAACTAAATCCCAGCCCGATAGTGGGCCTCAATATACACCTGAAAAAAGGCAAGTACGAAAAATGTTGAATATTCACTTAACAGCATAATTAAGAGACTAATCAATGTAAGGTGGGCATGTTGATGCATGTCTGAGACTTGGGATGGGAGCCAGGAGGATACAGAATTCCAGCCAGAGGCAGCGTGTGTAACTGAGAGACCCTGTCTGAAAATTAAAAATATTAAAAATGAGCTGGCAGAGCAGCCCAGTGGTAGAGCACTTACAAAGTATATGAGAGGCCCTGGGTTCAAACTTGAAGTATCCGATGAGAAAAAAAATGTAAAATTTAATATCTTATGAGACAATTTTTCTTTTGAATGTTTACTAACCGTTCTTATAACTGGCAATTTCCCATCACAGTTTTCTGCTTAGCTTGTCTTCTCTTCCATTTGTTAAATCATCTCTCCCCCTCTTCACATCTTTTTATTTTTCCATTCTTTTTTCTTTCCACCCCCACCAATACCACTTTTTCTGTATCATTCTCACTTTTCCTATCTTTCCTCACAAAAATATAGCTTCTATTTCTTTTTTCACAGATGAAATAAGCCATTTATTTGTTTATTCACCACCCGAGAACTACAACTCTTCATCATCATCTGATATTTTCACACTTAAATAGACTATCAAAGTTTGTTGATAAATAAAAGACTATATATAATTTCTGTATTTAACAACTTGGTCACAGAAGCATCTGATATGTTAATATCTGCATTTTTACAGTGAGAAAATGGAAGTTGAGATATTAATTAGCTTGCTCATGTAACATGGATGGGAAAATAGAAGAATTTGCATCTAAATCAGTATACCTGTTTCTGTAAAAACTTGAATTTTTTCATTTGTGTTGTTGCTGTTGTTTATATAAATTACATTTAATATAGGGAAAAGCCAGTATTTAGTGTAACACATGCAAGCATATTCAGTTATAATACCTGAAATTCAGGAAAGCTCCCTGGTACCCAAGAAGCTAGCACGTCTCTCAAAGATATAGAGGTACTTGAAATCCAAAAGGCCATAGATGCTATTTTGATAAAACAAGAAGAAAAGAAAAGTCACCATGTGAATATGATGTCTTCTCAATGTCAGATACACAATAACCATTTTTCTGTGCATGGGCATTATTTACATCTAGTCTCCTAAATTGCCTAAATTTTTTCTGACATCAATTTCTATGTTGATTGTTTACACTTCCTACAAATGTCTCTTACTTGTCACACTGTAAAATTGGCCAGGAAAGGGTGACAATTTTGGCTTAATTAAATTGAAAATTGAAAATTAAATTATTTATACAGAGACATAGGTAATTATCTACCTAAACATGGTTTTCATATTCTAAGAAACTAACACTCTGGGAAGATGAAATTGCAAATAAATGTACTGTCTCTTTCAGGAACTTAAATTGTCTGATTGATATGTAGTTACTCACATAAATATCATTTCAGTACATTCCTCTTCCTTGAGACAAAAAGTATCTTATCAAATGACACTTTATTCTCAAGGATTTTCTTAGAAATCTTTACCCTGGAGTGCTCACCAATCCTGAACTTTATCCAGTCCTTATCCAAATCACCTAATCTTCCATCGGGGGCTGGGGTTTAACTCAATTGGTAGAGTGCTGCTCTGCACTCTCTGAGGACACAGGTTTGATCCCCAGAACTGCAAAAAACAGTAGAAGGATGTGGCAATCCACCCTGAAGCAATACTGAAACAATCAGCCACTGAAACCCCTATGAGGGTTGTTATGACTTGTACTCCACTGGACAGCACATAATAAAAACAAACAAAACTAGTCTTCCATCATACCCCTCATAATGAGGATACACCTAAACTAGACCCTAAAGTCATCATTCTACCATTTTTCCCTACTTTCTCTGAGATGCTACTAAAAGTCTACCCCTTGCGGTCTTCTTTGAGGTTACAAATGTTTTTAAAAAATCATTTTTATTCTGTGACAAGTTAGTTTTTGGTATTTTATAGAATTCAGTGGGACTCACAAAACGCTTTTAGATGCAAGGAATTACCATAGACACCGGAGAGGGAACTATATATAAAATATCTTTTTATGTATTTTCATATGTGTTAGTTATATGTCCAACTTATAAATCATAATAGATTTATCTATACTTGTAGCATGTTTATTTATTTTTCTATATCTGAAAACTATTATTGTAATAGAGATATGGGAGGCACTTGAATGGGAGATAACAAAAGGAGGAAAATAAGGAAATGAAGGAATATTGCCTAGTTAAGGAAACACATAAACAAAATGTGTTTTAAATTACTAAGTAACTAGTTAAACAATTCATATAAAAAGACACAAAAAGCCCCAGGCACCTTGGCACACGCCTGTAATTCTAGCAACTCAGCAGGCAGAGGCAGGAGGACTGCAAGTTCCAGGCAACAGACAGTGTGCATAATTTAGCGAGACCCTGTCTCAAAAAGTGAAAAAATGGGCTGAGCATGCAGCAGCTCAGTGGTACATCCCTAGCAAAGCATGCAAGCGGGAGGCCCTGGGTTCAACCCTCAGTATCACAAAAAATAAAATAAATAAAATAAAATAAAAGACTTAAAAGGGATATAAAAAGGGACATAAAAAGTTTTAGGAATATCAGTATTCAGAAATTTATGTTGAAGGAACATATGCAGCCAGGCTCAGTGGAGCATACCTGTATTCCCAGTGACGCAGGAGGTAGAGGTAGGAGGATCACAGGTTCAAGACCAGAGGCAGCCTGTGTAACTTACTGAGTGCCTTTTTCAAGATAAAAAATGGGCTGGGGGTACAGCCCAGTGGTAGAGCAGTTGCAAAGTATATGTGAGGCCCTAGGTTTAACTCCCAAGTACCAAAAATAAATAAACCAACAAAAATAAATGAACAAATATAAAACCATATGTCATTTCATTAGCCTAACAACTAAGGAAGGGTCTGATAGAAACCTAGAATCTAAAATAACCATTTTTTAATGAATTACTGGTAAATCTGTAAATTATTAAAACCTTTCAGGAAAATAATTGGCAATTTATGATAGTTTTTTTTTTTCTCTTTTAAATGTTAGTGTACAATATAGTGGGTTTCATTTTGGCACTTCCATACAGTTATATCATACACTTTGCTCTTATTCACCCCCTCGTCACCCGTCGTCCTTTCTTCTGTCTCCCCCTTTCCTTTTCCAAACAGTAATTTAAATTTAAACCAACTCAGAAAATGCTGTCTGAGCACTGGATTTTCCTTTCAAACAATGATCCTAGAATAGGCCAGACAATTAAACATGAGAACTGGAAATGATCACTTAATACATAAAATCCTCCTTCATGTTATCATGATTTGAGATAGGTTCGTTGTCACACCTCATTATTTTCACTTCACTTATTGTCAGCTTAACTGTAAACAGTTTCTACAAGACAGCTTTGAGTGAACACTTTATAACTCTCAGGTCTTGTTTCTAGTACATTTTTGCCTTCTTTATAAACTAGCATTGTTCCTATCAAATAATTATTTACTTGGTCGTGGTCTTCTGATTTATCTTGGTGTTTCTTTTGGGCTGCACTACTTCTTAGCTGTAACTGGATGTCCTAGAAAGACCTCGTATATATGAGCCTTGGAACAATGTTGGGGGTACTTCAGCATTAATAACACATTGGAACTACTTGAGAAACATTAAATAAAGTTATGACAAATGTTTAGATTTGTCATTAGCTTTGGTTTGAAGAAGCCACTAATTTGGGAAATAAAGTTTATATTCAAGGGAAATTTCCTGGGAAATCTACAGGGAACAACATGGTGGAAGGGCATGGTGGACCAAAGAGTTGCATTCCTTATGACAGCTGGGGCACAGAGAGAGAGATTGGGCCTGAGACAATGAGCTTCCTCCTACTTCCCCTTTTATACCCTCTGGGTCCCAGCCTGTTAGATGGTGCTGCCCATATTCAATGTAGCTCTACCCCTCTTGGTAAATCATCTCTGGAGATGCCCTCACAGACACACTCAGAATTGTGCTTTATTAATGTCCTACATATTTTTCAATCCAACCAAGTTAACAATCAAGATTAACCATCACAATACTTGATCAAAGTGTCACCTTCTAGTTAACTTTGTGTGTCTGTATAAAAATGAATTCCACTAGTAGAGGAGGTATGTATGGCTTAGCACTCTGATAGATTCATGATGTAGACTATCATCTGTTGCATGTGTCTGAATAATGGAGCTGAATAGATTTGGCAATCCTGGTGTACTAGGTGGTTTCAAAAGTTGTCATCCTGTGTACTGTATCTGGTTAGGAAATGGTTCTTGCTATAAGCCCTGTACAATCCTTTTGTTTGTATATGTGGAAATCTCCAAAGGCACCTTTGTAGTAATGAAATTATTAAATTTCATTTATATAAGTCATTTCATTTCAAGAGCTCACAGTGGTTCAGAAATGCCATCTCACTGATCTTCACAGTATCTCTTAAAGACACTGACAGAACCCTATTAAAATGGTAAGTGGGTCTAGTCCTAGCAGATGCTAATTATACTTAGGTGCAAAAGATAATGATCTTGCTGAAGGAATGTGTTTGCATTACTTCCTAAGGTGGGAACATTTAACTAGGGGATCAGATCCTAGCATATGCTAATTGCAGTGTCTGAGTTCCA
Organism: Pedetes capensis; assembly: GCA_007922755.1. NCBI lineage: Eukaryota > Metazoa > Chordata > Mammalia > Rodentia > Pedetidae > Pedetes > Pedetes capensis. The sequence continues at coordinate 17,198 of VMDO01028671.1, forward strand.
AGGATATGATTAGATCAGCAGCTCAGAAAAGTTGGATAACGCACCAGCTATTTAATCCAACCATTCCTCCAGGGAGTTCAATTTTTCCTCAATAGAAATCTAACCAACGTTCCCCAATTCCCCTTTCTCCTCTCTAATTTAGGTGCCAGCAGGTAAAAATATGTCCAAATCTACAAGTAACATACAGATATAAATAAGAATTATGGCTGCAGACACATATCTGCTGTCAGTGACGCTATCAGATGTGTGATCACTATTTCTGGGACCTATCTAGTGAGAATCCAAATGATTCTGACTAGAGCAGTGTTTGTTGATATAATGTTTGTTTATAAAGTGCCCATAGTGTACTTGAGCATGCCCACGTGAGGTCATGGAGTTTGTGCTTTCTGGGATTTTTTTTTTCTAGTTAGATTTGCATATGTATGAGTGCATAACTTTGAATTATACTTCAGAAAAATGCTGTAAGTAGAAAATCAGTAGCTTTATCTTGGAGCAGTTTGGTTGATGTGATCTTAACAAGAAATCAATGAGGTTACTAGTGATAAATGATTGTGATATCATGAACCCCATTACAGAATATGAGGAAAAGTTACTTCCTATATGCTTTATTCATTGCTAATTCCATAACCTGAGGATAATCTTGAGAACATATTAGGCAAATCCAAATTAAAAGACATTATTTAAAATAGCTGGCAAGTACTCTACAAAAATGTAAGGTTATGAATGATAAGGAAAGCTTGGGAAATTGTCATAGTTTGAAAGAGAACAAAGAGATATAGTAGGGGAAGCCAATATTGTATTTTGAGTAGGATATTGGAATAGGAAAACATACAAGAGGAAAAAGAATGGCCTAATTAATTATACAATATGTGACCTTTTGTATCTGACTTCCTTCATTTTCCATGCTTTTGAAGTTCATCTAAGTTATGTCATGTATAAGCACCTTATTTTATTTTATAGCCAAATAATATTCTATTCTCTCTCTATGCCACAACGTATGCATCTGTTCATCTGGGGTAGATGATGAGGCTTTTTTCATACCCCTCAGTAATTATTACTAGTGCTGCTATGTATATTCATAAACATATTTGTTTGAATGCATGTTTTCCCTTGTTTTGAGGATATACAAAATTACTTGGTTACATGGTAATTCTATGTTTACTTTCTGTTTTCTTTTCTTGAAACACAGTATTACTATGAACCTAGGCTGGTCTTGAACTCTGAATATTCCTGCCTCAGCCTCCTGTGTGCTAAGGATTACAGGCCTGTGTCATCAGTCTTGTCTATGTTTATCTTTCAAAAGAGCAACAAAAGTTTATGCTTCAGGAATTACATCATTTTTTCTCGCTAGTAGTACACAATAATTATTTCAATACATCTTGGCAGCCCTTGCTATTTATTGTTCAATATATTTTTGCCAATAATTGTTATTTAGTGTCATGGTATTTTTAATTACAGTAGTTCTAATAGCATGAAGTCATTGCTCATTGTCTTTTTGATTTACATTTCCCAAATAACTAATGATTTTGAAATCTTGTCATGTATAAATTTGCTGTTTGTATATCTTTGGAGAAGTGTCTGAATCCTTTGCCATTTTAAAATTTTATTTCTTTCTGTTTCCTTTTTGTATTGCAAAATCATTTCGATGTTCTGGATGTTAAACTCTTATGAAATGATATGATTTGCCAATATTTTCTCTCATTCAATAGGCTGTTATTTTCCTTTCATGAAAATGTCTTTGGATGCAATTTTTTAACAAAATGTATGAAGTAAAATTTGTTTATATTCTATTTTATGACTTAGTCATTGTGGTGAAATCTAAGACTACATTGGCAAGCCCTACATCACAAAGTTTTATACTTATGTTTTCTTCTACTTTATAATTTTAGCTTTTATGATTAGTTTATTGATTTATTTTGAGTGAATTTCTAGATGAAATTAAGATTGCTATCCACCATCATTCTTTTGTGGTTATCCAGTTGCCGTAGCACTCTCTATTTCAGATATTATTTTCCCCTCTTTTAGTGATTTTGAAAACACTTATTAAAAATCAATTGTAAATTAGTATAGGCATTGTGAAAAACCCTAGGGAGGTTCTTCAAATTATTGAAAACAAAACTGCCACATTATCCAGCAACCTCAGTAATGACTATACATCCAAAGGAAATGAAATAGGTACATGGAAAAGACATATGTGCTCCCATGTTTGTTCCAGCATAATTCAGAATAACCAAGAAATGGAAGCAATTTATGTATCCCTCAACTGAAAAATAGGTAAAGAAAACATAGTATATATACACAGGTAAATACTATTCACACATCAGAAAGGATGAAATCTGTCATTTGTGGCAACATGGATGGAACTAGAGATCATTGTTGTTGTTGTTGTTAGGTGCTGTCGAGTTGGTATCCGACTCATAGTGGCCCTACCTACAACAGGTGAAACACTATTGTCAGCGCTTCTCTGCTGTTCATAGGGTTTTCAATGGCAGATTGAATTTTGGGAGTGGGTTGCTGGGTCCGTCTCCCAAGCCTACAGCACCTGGTGTTCCCCGGCGGTCTCCCATCCAAGTACTAACCAGGACTGACCCTGCTTAGCTTCCGAGATCTGAAGGGATCGGATGCCACAGGGCTACAGCTGCAGGCAGAGATCATTATACCAAGTGAAATAAACCAAGAATACAACAATAAGTACTACATGATGTTACTCATATGTGAAAGCTACAAACAAAACCAAACCAAACAAAACAAAACAAAACATGTTTTTTAAAAAGGTCTCATAAAACTTGATAATAGAATGGTGATTACCAGAGGCTGAGGAAAGTAGAAGGGAGAGAAGGTTTGGTCAATGGGTACTAAGATTAAGTTAGATAGGAAAAAGAAATTCTGCTGTGTTGCTGCATATATGTGACTATAGATAACAATAATTTACTATACATTTCAGGAATGGAGAAGAAAATATTTTAAAAGTTTTTATAATAAAGAAATGATGTGTTTGAGAAGATAAATATGTTTAAACCCATATAAACATAAAACAATGTACCTATATACCTAAACATCATTTTGTTGTGTGGTGCTGGTTGTTAGGTGCTGTCCAGTTTGTCCAACTAATAGTGCCCTTATGTACAAAAGAACAAAACACTGTCCAACACTATACCATGCCCGACATTATAACAGTGTTTTCCTGCTATTAATAAGGTTTTCAGTGGTTGATTGTTTCAGGAGTTGGTTGTTTGGTCCTTCTCCCAAGCCCACAGCACTTGGTATTCCCAGGCAGTCTCTCATCCAAAGACTAACCAGGCTAGACACATCTTAACTTCTGCGATCAGACTAGGTCCCATACCAGGGTAGTATGGATGCAGACTAAACATCACATATATCACATTACAATGTGAATTTTTTATGCTCCTGTGTATGCTTCTTTTAAAATGTATTTAATTACATCTGGACACCATGACGCATGCCTATAATTCTTGCAACTTTGGGAGCAGAGGCAGGAGGATCATCAGTCTGAGACAAGGGTCAGCATGAGGAATTTAGCAAATCCTTGTCTCAAAATTAAAACTAAAAATGGCTGGTAGTACAGCTCAGTGGTAGAACACTTGCCTTAGCATGCACAAGGACCGACATTTAATGTTCCAGCACTGCACAGATAAACAAACAAACAAACAAACAAAGTTAAGAATAAAAATAAATAAATCTGTTGACCTTGGACATGAAGGCTTAATTGTCATCTCATTTCTATTTACTTAGTTCATATGTTCTTCTAATGATGAGATTACATGGCCTTGATAGCTACAGCTTTTTAAGGTTTGAAAGTGGAGAGTGGAAGGCCTTCACTATTTTTTCTTTTTTGAAATTGCAATGGGTATATGGAGTCTCTATTAGTTCTGTGTGAATTTCAAGTTTAGTTTTTCTATTACTGAGAATCAAAACAAAGAAAAAAAAGTCCATAAAGCTTAAAGTAAATATTCTCCATGTGCTTTTGGAAAGAAGCTATCTGTTCATTATTTCACTAGTTCACATCCAAATTCACCTATCTTGAGGCTATCTGGATTCCATCTCTACTTTCCTAATATGAATTTCATATGTATTGAACTTTAATGTATTTAAATGCATAAATCAAAGGACACCTTAAACAGGAATCATCTGTGTTCAAAAGCTGAGATACCACTTATTTTGATAGAATATTATACCAAGCAGGTTAGTAATCTTTCTGTGCTTCAATTTTTTCAAATGTAAAATAAGACTAAAGTTAATGCTTACTTTGTGGTTTTATTTTGTAGATTAAATCAGTGAATATGTTAATGAAATAAGGATATCATTTAGCACAAAGTATGTGCTCAGTAAATGATGTTCGCCATTATGACAAATTATGATCACTTACAGTAACTTTGGAGATGATTTCATTGTCCACACATATTTGAGAATTATAAAATGAAGCATAGACTGAGGTTGCATAATTGGAAGAACATGAAAATGTGCCTTGCCATTTATTATGTGACTTTGCTGCTGAGACTGAAAGAAAACCTGAAAGCATTAAAAACAGTCTGATTACTGGCTGATTGCTGTTAGTCATTGTAAATTCTAATATCAAGAGGAAATACTGTGGTGTCCAACAGTGAACCATTCCAGTTCCTCTTAAAGGAGACAGACCTTATCAGTTTCAGAGACTTATAAATATTTTTTAAGGTGAAAGAAGGAATTATAAATAAAACTCAATGTAGATGGGGATATGATGCTTTTATCAATCAGTGCTACTATTTTTGGAAGATGCGCCTTGTTTTAAATTCTGCAAAACAATCTGTGAAGCATATCTCCATTATTATGTGACTACTATGGTCTCAATGGTTTACAAAGACTTATTATAAAATGAAGTATGTTATAAATGTGTTTATTATAAACACTTAGAAAAAATGATAGGAAAATATAAATAAGACCCTCAGTGATCTATATTTTACTGAAAATGTAAAAATAAATGATTTTGACATGGGTCAAAATGACATGGGTCATAACTGATAAAATTTCAAATGAAAAATGGTGAAAGGAAAGCTAAGAGGAATGGGGGCTGTCATATCTTTTCCCCCTCAGTGTTAAAATACAAAGACAGGACAAATAGCTAAAAGATGTCAGTAAAGAAGGATATCATTATCATCACCCCTATCCCCCTAATTCACAGAAAGACTTGGAGAGAGCTTGTCTTAAAATAACTTTCCTATATGATCAGATTTTCCAGTGGCAATATTTTCCCCAATTTACACTATTATGGAGACACCTTTGGATTCTCAAATAGCTTTAAAGAAAAATCTGGGCCTCAGCATGACAGATATTAGTTACTGTTACGTGAATTATAATGGTAAATATCATTTGAAATTCATTCTTTGTAATACGAAAAGTTCAAATACAGGACTGAGAAAATGTACATTGCCAGCCATGAATTCCTCACAACTTAATTTGATCCTAATGGATATACATACTATTAAATGATGAATAGTAATTATTACCCACCAAATAAATATGTGAGTAACTTCTAAAAGGAAATTTTACCCCTCGTAATTATATCTGAAGACCCCCATTACCAAAATAGGTACCTGCTACAGAGAAGAGCACTTTAAAAATATACTTTTAAGCCAGGCATGGTGGCACACACCTGTAATCCGAGAGACTTGGGAAGCTGAGGCAGGAGGACCACAAATTGGAGACCAGAATCAGTCTGTGGAATTTAGGAAGATCCTGTTTCAAAAAGTAAAAATAAATAAATAAATAAAATGGGCTGTGGGTACAGCTCAGTGGTACAGCACTTATAAAGCATGCAAGCACAAGGACCTGGGTTCAATTCTCAGTACTACAAAAAAAAATGTTAAATAAGAAAAAACTGACATTAAATAGGATTCAGGAAAAATAATTTTCATCACTGAATTATCAGTAATGAATAATAAAATCTATTAACATTATTTTCAAAAAGGTAAAATGATGGCTCTTGTTCAGGTCTAAAATGACTTTAATTAATTCATTAATAAATCAGAACCAATCAAGTTTTTAAAGTAGTGTAAAGCTTCTTTATGATATTATCTATAAATAGCAAATGTAAAATATCTGGATAAGGATGGTGGGTAAGATTGAAAAATATGTTTAATGTTTAATATTGTTATAAAATACAATCTCTGTGGGCATCTGCTCCCATGAACAGAAATTACTTGCATTTTCAACAAAGACAACAAGTAAATCTCTTCCTTTACAGTTTTTTAAGTTATCTAGTCAATAGAACATCTAGCTCAAGACTGAACTAACAGAAGACATTTCACCAGCAAGTACCTGATATCCTTCATGAACTGGGCTTGTAAGGAACACTAGAAAGTCCCTCTAAATATGCAAATT
>VMDO01028672.1:0-23604 GCA_007922755.1 Pedetes capensis
AAAAAAAAAAAAAAAAAAAAAAACACTAACCTGGGAGTTAGAGTAAAACAACAGCACAGATGGCCAACAGTTCCTGAATGCTCCTCTCATGCCTGGCAGGCACCAAGTGTCTCGTGTGCATGCACACCCTGGATCTCTGTAATTAGCTGTGCGATCAGGTCATTCCCATTTTACAGAGGAAGCAACTGCAGCTCAGAGAAGTTAGCCTGCTTCAGGCCACACAGCTGGAAAGGGAGAACCCAGAATCCAAAGCAAGATCCAGAGCCCCTGCTTGTAACTCCTTCTTCCTGCTGCCCCGAGGCTTGGAAGCCAGTTTGCCCCCTTCCTAGCCAAGCATGGGCAGAATTCAAGTCCATGCTCTGGCCCAAGGTGACTTTAGAAGAATCCAAGTACTAATGGATGTGTATGTGGAACCCCAAATACCCCAGGATTGTCATTTGCTATTCCCGTTTCCCCACTTCCTTTCTTTCCAGAAAGGGTGAGTCTCTCTCGGTCTCTCTATCTCTCCGTGTCTCTCTGTCTCTCTCATACACACATGCACACAGGCATGCACACGCTCAATCTAGTGTGCCGAGCGGAGTGGATGAAAGCATTGAAACAGATAGAAAATCAATATGTAGATAGGTGGGTGTTTTGGGGGTTTTTTTTGTTTTTTTCCAAGTCTGCACTTCAAAGTCACTCTGGCCAGTTGTCAAGATGTCAAAGATAGGTTTTTTCTCGCACTGCCCTCCCCGCCTCCTCGTGGGTCATGGTGTGCATGCTGTTTTCCTTGGCCCTGCGACTGACAAGTGAGAACGCCATGGGTTTCATTAGCTCTTTGAAAAATCAGGTGGGACCGTGTGGGCAAGGTGACGAGGTCACCAAGAGTCATTTATCATTTGCGATGAGGCATAATGAACTCCGAGAAGCTGGACTCTAATTTAATTGTCTTCTACTTAATTGCGAAGAAGGAAGCCAGTTCCAAGGTACTGACTGAAGGTGTTTTTATTGAAACGTAGACAGATCTTATTTGTGCTCTGTAGGTGACAGGGAGATGGTTTCTGCTCCGGCTGCCTCACCCTTTCTCACTCTTCTCACTCTACACAATCTTTATTTTATGCCAAGTGGAGTCTAGATCTCCATCAATGGCACCATGCACCCAGATGCCCCGACCCAAAATGAGGAAATCAACCTGATTCTGCACACCCCAAAGCCTCGCCAGCAAACCTACCAACAGATCCCATTAGCTCACCATTTCTCCCTACTAGATTTAAGCCATTGTTCAATGGATCCTCATCAAGCCCTGCCAAGGTTTTCCTTGCTTCCACACTTTGCTTTTGCTCCATCCAGTGTCCCAAGGGTGGTGTTGTTAGGTGCTACTGAGTTGGGTCTGACTCATAATGATCCCGTGTACAATAAAACAAATACTACCAGACTCTGTGCCGTGCCTGGCACCATGTCAGCGCTTCTCTGCTATTTATAGTGTTTTCAGTGGCTGGTTGTTTTCTGGAGCAGGCTTCCGGGTCCTTCTCCATAGCCTACAGCACCCTATATTCCCAGGCGGTCTCCCATCCAAGGACTAAGCAGGCCCAACCCTGCTTAGCTTCTGAGATCAGACAGGATCGGACATCAGGGTGCTATTGCTGTCAGCTGCTACCACTTGAATTAATCCGTTGCTGTAAAATAAATTATGCCAAAATTTAGGAGCTTAAGATTTTTTTTAAAAAATGAACATTTACTATCTCGCACAATTTCTCAGCACCAAGAACTTACGAGCAGCTTAGCTGGGTTGTTCTGATTCCAAGTTCTTCCTGTGGCCAGGGCTTCGGTCATCTGAAGGTCCTGCTGAGGCCGGGGGCTTCCAAGGTGGCCCTCACATGGCTGATGGCAGAAGGCCTCAGTTTCTTGCCCAATGGATGTCTCCGAAAGCTGCTTAAATGTCCTCATGCCTGGCACTAGGCCCCTAAGAGTGACTAAACTGAGAGCATGCAAGGCAGAAACCCCAATGTCCTTTGCAGCCCCCAAAGTCACACACTGCCCTTTCTTCAAAAGCCTGTTAGTTCCAGGTCAGTCTTACTCAGTACAAAGGCTGTGGACAGAATGGAGCAAGGATCACTTGGGGGGAGCCTTGGATACTGGCTATCAAATGGTGCCTTCACTTCAGACCCTCCGATGGCTTCTTCGTGATACTGGAATCAAATCTCAACTTGTCACTGAGGTTGTGGACAGAATGGATCAAGGATCACTTGGGGGGTGCCTTGGATACTGGATATCAAATGGTGCCTTCATTTCAAACCCTCCCATGGCTTCTTCATGACACTGGAATCAAATCTCAACTTGTCACTGAGGTTTTCCAAGCCCTATGTAATTGTGCCTCCACTGACTTCCCCATTACCCATGAAGTTTTAGCTATTTTTGGCTCTTTTCTGTGCCCCAAACATACTCCTGCCTAAAGCCCTTTGCACATGCAGTAGGAATGCTAGGCATCCAGACTTTCAAAGAGCTGATTCCATCATAGCTCTAGAGGCAAATGTTACCTCCACAGAAGCCTGCCCACCGACCCTATATAGAGGTGTTGCCCCCACATGCTCACAGGGAGAGTTCAATAAGGGAACTAATAGGGTGTGACAGAATGGGACAGCATGTAATGACCACGTGCCAAACATGGCTGAGGGTTTATCCCAATCTGGTCATCTGATTGGAATATATTCTCTCATGGAGAGCTCCGGTGCTTGAGTACGCTCCCACACCCCCACCTACTACTTACAGTGATACACGCTCAGCACTCCATAAAGAGCAGCTCACGTAATTCTCACAACAGAAATCTCTCTGCACAGAAAATCTTATCTCCAGTTCACAAATGAAGAAATTGAGGCTTGCCTGGGGCACTGCCCCAATTAAATGCCTTGCGCCAAAATTGAAACCCTGCTTTAAGTCTGTACCAATAGTCACCCATCTCATTTCTGTAAATAATTTTATATTAATAGCAGAGTTGTCTTATCTTAATGAACAATGTTTACTGAACATCAGCCATGCACCCAGCACTGTGGTAGTGGATATGGGGATTCGGGAAGCAGAACACTATTCCAGCAGTATAAATACGAGCAATTATGTGTTGGCCTGAGAAGCTAAACAAGATAGAGTAATGCCTCTAATATTTGGAGGAATGAGCACATTGCTGAGATGGGTAGAGCAGTGTGGAGAGGCACTTAAGGTCAGAGGGGAAATGGGGTTTGACTCAAGCCTTGAAGAATAAGCAGGATTTAACATTGTTGAAGGGAAAGGGAGGAGGTACTGTATGCAAAAGGGACTGTTCTTGCGAAAGTGAGGCAGGAAAAGTCAGAAAACAGTGAGAAGACCACTTGGAATGAAACTGAGCCCACATTCATGAATGTGACTGAGGTAAAAATGTATGATACATGATCAAAAAAATACAGTGAATGTTGCTACCACGTGCCGTCCAACAGAAAGGCAGGGATCTTTAACACAGGAAGCCACGTGTTGAACCTTAGTACCAGTGTGTGACCACCTCCAACTAGGGTTATCATCCTGAGACCAAGGTTCAGAGTTCTCAGTGGAAATCACCCAGTTCTCCTCCTGTGAAAAAAGCGCATCAATCAAGATCCACATCAAGGTGACGTTAAGTGTGTTTTTTGACCTTGATGGAATTGTGCAAGCTGAGTTTCCACCCATGAATTCTACTGTGAACTGTGAACATTATAAGGGCTTATTAGAGCAGTTAAGAAACAACATGCAAAGAAAATGCCCTGAGAAATGGGCAAATGTGTAGGGCACTGCCTAGAGAGGCAGTTCGCCCTGGGGTCTATCTAGGCTCCCTTGGAGGACTAAGGTTTGTTCCCCAGGCAGTCACCTTTGCCCTACATCCTGGAACTCAGGGTCGTCGAGCTCCCCAAGATGGCTCTGGCATCTATTCTCTTGCCTCCGCCCCTCGACATCGATTGGCTGTTTCCAAACCCCAGAACGGCTCCTGATTGGACTGTTCTGGAACCACCCCTGATTGGCTACATCTACAAAACCAAACTTGAATATCCCCTCTGATTGGCTGAAACACGTATGAGGTGACTGCTTCTGATTGGTCCCCGGCAAGCCCCAGAAGAGTATATAAGGGTGATACACGGAGCAGTCTGGGTCCATTCCATTGACCAGGACAGACAAGGAAGAAATAAAGAGCTGTTGGCGCAGAGCACTTGGAGTCTTCATTAGGAAGAAAAGAAGCAAGGAGCTGCCATGGGCATAAGCCTCTGAGCCTGCCTTTCTCAAGGCTTCTCAGAGCAGCCATGGGCATAAGCCTCCTTTCCGGGTGGCGTGGTTCCTGGGTGCCCAGCTCCCCCTCACCAGAAGACGGGTCTTTGGCTGCTGGTTCCTGCTCATGGCCGGAGCGAGTCCAGTGGCAGGGCGACGCCCCACACAAATGGTTTCATCCTCCATCGTGACAATGCTCCGTATCACACATGGCTTCTGATATAGAAATCTCTGTCAAATAAAAACATTACGGTGTATCCTCATCCCCCTTATTCACTATATCTGGTACCATGAAACTTCTGGCCATTCCTCAAAGCCAAATGATCATGAAAGATAAATATTTTGAATCGATTCAAGCCATGAAGGCAGCCATGGCAGCGCAGCTAAAGACACTAAGGACGACTTCCAGAACTGCTTCAGAAAGTGGCAAGAACAATGAGATTACTGTATTCAAAGCCAGGGTGGGTATGTTGAGGTGGATTAACAACAATGTCTTTTACTGTAATATTTTTTAAAATTTAAACATTCACTATTTTTTTATCACGCCTCATAAATCTGATGTAAAAAAAAATGTGTGAGAATAATTAACTGATGAACATGGCAGTTGTCAATAAATATTTGTAAAGTGAAGGAATGGGACGTGGCAAGGACTCAGCCTACCCCAAGGAAATCTTAGTGGGTAATTACCTGTCCATCTTATCTGTCTGCTCTCAAGTAACCAAATGTAAAATCAAAGAAAGCAAACAGGCAATCAATCATAGATTTTGCGTCATATAAACAAGGTGTCCAGCTCCATGCATGTTTTTCTTTGCTAGCACAATTCAAGAGGACAGAGTCTCTACTAAAGGTTCAAACTATGAGCAGAGAACAGCAGAGAACCAGGTTTCTAAGCCTAGTTCAGCCACTTGTAGAATGACCTGATCGAGGCAGATACATTTTCTTGGCTCAGCTGTAAAATACAGATAATAGTATCCTATTTACAGGGCAATCGTGGGGATTATTTTAGATATCCATATTTTAAGGCACTAAATATTAGCTTTCTCTCCTCAATCCTACCATTTCGTTCTACAAGGCAGATATTCACATTGGACTAGGAAAGGAGGGGGAAATGAACACAGCATGGGATGGCAACCTGCTGTGCTTGGACATCCACTATTTTGATTGCCCCAGTTACCAGAATAGCAACATTCCTCCTTTCTCGAGCTCTGTTCCATGCCCTTATTCTACTCACATGACGAATGTGAACTTATTGGTCAGAATTATTATGGGAGAAGCTTCCCTAAATCAAGTTGGGCCAATGACAGAGTCCAATCTCTTTGTTTAACCCATCATATCAGAGACAGATGCCTAATGTAGACTAGACCAATTAGAGGTCTTCTGGTGGAATTTTTCAACCTGAATCCACAGAAACTGACACTTTCACTTCTTTTCCTCTGATAACCCCTAAAAGTAGTTCCACAATAAAGAAAGTGTGAATCTTTGTATCTGCGTCGAGATAAGGCCTGAGAAAGACCATCAGAAAAACTAGGTCCTGGTTCCATCAGCGCCCAGGGATCCAGCTATCCCTGCCTTCCTCAATTGGGAAGTCTACCAAGTTCAAGCTCCCCTTTCAGTCTAAACAAACGTGAGTTGAGTTTCTGTAACTTGCAACCAAAACACCCCTGCACCACAAAGAAGAATGAAAGGAGCCTGTCATGTTTGAAGAACAATGAAAAGGCCAACTTTTCTGAATGGCTGGTTCATTGATGGAATTGTGAGGTGCAAGCTGAAATAGGAGGCAGGTGATTGCCAGCCAATAATGGAGCTCCTGAGATTTAGGGCATGGAAACAATGTGGTGAAAAATGGCACTTAGGATGAATGGGTGGCAAGTTGGCATATAATGCTATGAGCCTGGAGGCAGGTAGGCTGCCCGGGAGGCTTTTGGAGTAGAGTAGAGGAGACTGCACCCACCTTCAGTAAGCCATGCAAAGTCATGGCTTTCACCTTGTCACGTGAATACCGAAGCTTACCACCACCTTTGGAATTTCACTTGACAATGGCCTCATTAGAGAAAAGCTCTATCAACAGTCACATCAATAACTAGATGTGTAATTAACTCAGTTTCCCACTCCCCCCAGGGGGCGGCAGTGGGGAAGGCTGAGAATGTAAGAGCTAAATCTCATCGCTGAAGCTTTTACGGATGTCTCTTCTTCCAGTGGGTGGCACAGTGACAGCGTGGCTAAATGAGGCTTAATTTGACAATCTCAACAATCCATTGTTAATGATGTACAATTGTTGTGATTTGCATTTGGAGAGTGCAATTTTTTGGCTGTTTGCTTTCCCTTAGCTTTCTCCTCCGGGTTCCTGGACCCCTGTGTTCTTTGGCGGGCAAGTTTCCTTTTCAACACCACAAACACCATCTCTGCTATTGGGACACAACAGTTAAATAATGTGAAATTGCACTGATGCCAGTGAAATAAAAGTGAGTTTTACAAAACCGAGTTCCTTCCCCGAACATAATAACAGTAAATTTCTAGGGTCCTATCGTGTAATATCCATTAGATTTATTATGTTGCAATTCCCAGTCCCACTAGTTCTGCCTGAGGGTGAGTATATTACATTTCATCACAGTTTCATTTTCTCCTACAGATGAGAAATGGGAATGCGATCGCAGTTATGTAGCATGCATGTGTTAAATCTGATCTCTAATAAAATCAAACACATCACAACTCAAAGCACTTTAGCACAGTGTCGGCAAAATGAAACACCATCTGTCATCGTGTAGAGATTGCCTTATTATAACACAAAATCAAACTGCTCAGTGTGAACATTGTTACTTAATAAATGGGTAAATGAAAACTGATAATTATGATCTTATTTATTTTAAATGATTACTTAAAGCCACCAAAAGCGCAGCATAATTTGTCAATTAGACACTCTGGACACCCGTTAACAGCATATACAGCAAACACCCCTTGGTAAAAATGGTAAATAGACTCGGAAAGAAACAAAGGGGAGGGATGGAGGGGAACTTTCCAGAACTGTCAGAGGTACGTGGGAGGAAGAGAGCTCCTGGCTTGAGAAATTATGGTCAGTCCTGACTAGGTGACTACAGTTTCTACATTAGAAGCACCTAATGTTTTTTACTTAGAAAAAAAGAAATCTACCATTTCCAGCATGCTGGAAGATTTAGTGACACAATGACAGCCCCAAGGATGGCTCTTGGTGCCACCCTGGTCCCCAAGAGCACATCTGAAGCTGTGGTCTTGTTTCCAACTGTTGGGAGCAGGAGACTTTGAACTTGGCTTTAATCTTTCATTTAAATGTTGTTGTTGTTGTTGTTGTTGTTGTTGTTGTTGTTGTTGTTAGGTGCCGTCGAGTTGGTATCGACTCATAGTGACCCTCATAGGGTTTTTAATGGCTGATTGTTTCAGGATTGCCTTGGGAGTGGATTGCCACGTTCTTCTCCCTTTTTTGCGGTGCTGGGAATTAAACTCGGGACCTCAGAGACTACAGAGCAGAGCTCTACCAACTGAGCTAAATCCCAGCCCATTTAAATAGAACATTGTTAGTTTAGGGTGTCATTCCTGGAAATGAGTAGTAAAGTAGGTAGAAAATACACAGGTCAGGAGAGAGGAGGGCAAAAGCTGAAGAGAAGATAACAGCACTGGTTGCGGGGAGTTCATATAATATTCGCAGGGAATAAAAGAAAATGAAGAGCTGCAAGGAGGCAAGAGGATCACAAGTCCCAAGTCAGCTGAGATATATAACAAGACCCTGTCTCAAAAAAGTAAAAATATCAAAAAAATAAAAAGAAACATCCAAATGACTCAGTGATTTAGATACACAGTAAGGGGTCTCTTCCTAATGCTTTTACCTATATCACAACCATTCCTGGGATCCTACAAGACATGTCAAGAGTCAGCAAGCCCCAAAAGCTGTAGAAATGCTTCTTGTAGAAATGCCCTGTCCTCTTTCTAAGTACTTTGATGGGTGTGTATAATACAGGGATTAACAATTCTGGATTCTTCCTTTAGCATGACACCTAGTTTTCAGAGTCTTGTCAAAATAGCAAATTCTCTTTGTCTCCAAGAAATTCAGAAAAGGCTTTACAGCCCTCTCCTAGGCTCCCTAAGATTTGTTGCTGTTGTTAGGTGCCATTGAGTCGGGTCCAGCTCATGGTGACCCTATGTACAACAGAACGAAACACTCTCCAACACTGTGCAATGCCCAGCACTACTGTCAGTCCTTCTCTGCTATTTGTAGGGTTTTCAATGGCAGATTGTTCCAGGATTGGATTGCCAGGTCCTTCTCCCTAGCCTGCAGCACCTGGTATTCCCAGGCAGTCTCCCATCCAAGGACTCACCAGGCCCAACCCTACTTAGCTTCTGAGATCAGGTGGAATCAGATGCCAGGGTGCTATGGCTGCAGGCCCCTAAGATTTAGATATGATATATTAAATGGCAAAGAATTAAACCAAGTTTGAAAAACTCTGCCATGCTTCACCCAACACTTAAAGGGTGGTTCCATGGAGGGTCTGTCCTAATGACAATCTCATATGATTTAGTTATCAAACTTCAAGAACATTTAACATGAGGTGGTTTCATCTTCAATATGTAATTCTATCAGGTAAACATTGGGGGGGGGGGCTCTTGCTATATTTCAATCAACAGATGATTTAAATCAATGAGAAGTTTATGTTCCCATGTAATTTTCAGTCCTGTTATAGAGAGAAAACTTCTAAGTAGGATGAGGATTTGCAGTCATAAAGGTACAGTTATAGTAAAATCCCTCATGGCAGTTTACAGAGGGGAGAGAGCAAACCTGGTAGAGGGGATGGGACAATGGCACACTAAGGAGATGGTACCTGAAATGAGCTTTGAAGCAGTTCAAGAGGTAAAGACACAGAGGCAGAAGGAGATGGGTAGTAGGCAAAACCTATACACTAGATAACGCTATAGCATCATGAAATATAGGTGTGGCTTTGTCCTGGGTTCCTTGCCTCAACTGTTATAAAATCTTGGGAGTTCCTCAGGGAAGGAATATCTTTGCTATGCAATAAGGTAACTCTGTTTCCCCTGCCCCATAGCTTCAATGTAGAGGCAAGTCATCAGAAAGACCAAGTATATGATTGGGATTTTGGACCAGCCTGACCCTTCAGACCTCCGGGATAAAGAGGGTGCTGGAGACTGAGCTTAGACATGAGGCCAATGATTTAATCAACTGTGACTATGTCCTGAAACCCCAATAAAAACTCTGGACACCAAGGCCTGATAGAACTTACTGGTAGGTGAACACACGGATGTGCTTCAGGAGCAACACACTCTGGCCTCCATGAAGGAGAAGGTATGGAGGCTCTCTGCTTCCTCCCAGACCTTGCCTTGTATGTATCCTTTATAATAAAACTATAATCGTAAGTATTGCTCTCTTGAGTTCTGAGTCATTCTAGTAAATTATTGGATGAGAGGAGAGATGTTACAGGAACCCCTGAATTTAAGCAAGTCAATCCAAAGGGTGGGTGACCTCTGAACCTCATCTGGAGTAGGGTCAATCTTACATAGGACTTTGACCTTAACTTGCAGAGGTGATCTTCAGTGTGCCTGACCTAATCAGACAATCTGGTAAAAGGAGTGAGGCTCTTCCTGGCAAGAGAGTTGGAAGCACCAGAAGTCACACAAGAGGGACAGTCTCCATTGATGGCTTTGAAGATGGAGGAGGCTATGGGGCAAGGAACACAGCAGTCTCTAGAAGGGCAGCTCCCAGTAAATAGACACTAAGGAAATGGGGATCTCCTTACAACCTTAAGAGACTGAATTCTATCATACTGTGCACATTGGGAAATGGACTTTGAGCTCCAGATGAGAGGCTGGCTGGCACCTTGATTTCAGAGTTGTAAAACTCTAATCTGAGAACCAAGCCATGCTGAGCCTTGACTCCCAACCTGCAGATCCATGAGCTAGATTTTGCTTCAATCTACCAACCGTGGGGTAATTTGTTATACAGCAAATAAAAGAAGGCCTATCAATGAATGTGTCATGAACCACGCTGTCCTTCTATGAAGCCATATTGTTTTATCTGCCATGCTTCTCTGATTACCTAACAGCTTCCCCCATTACCACCTGCATCAGTTCGATCCCTGTGGTTATCATGGGAGCTGCCATTTTGGACTTGTGACCTGCCCTAGACACAGCTGATTGGTCCAGGAGTGAGACCTAAGTGCACCAGTTAGAGCCCTTCTCTGGAAGTTTAAACATGAAACTCAGAAAGTAGCTAACACAAGAAAATGCAAAAATCAAAATATTCTTCTACTACATGGAAGAAGTTCCTGCTATGAGTGGGAAAAGTGAGGTCAGCACACAGAGAGAAGCCAGGACAAGAAATATTGTAGCCATATGTAAGCTTCTCCTTCTAGTGGCTTCTTAGGCCTGACATGATCTGCCTATAATTTCTGAAAGCCTGCAGCCATAGCCCTGTGGTGTCCATCCCATCAGATCTTGGAAGCTAAGGAGGGTCGGGCCTGGTTAGTACCTGGATGGGAGACTGCCTGGGAACACCAGAAGCTGTAGGCTTGGGAGAAGGACCTGGCAACCCCATCCCAAAAATCAGTCTGCCATTGAAAACCCTATGAACAGCAGAGAAGCACTGACAATAGTGTTCCCCTGTTGTACAGAGGGTCGCTATGAGTCGGATACCGACTCCACAGCACACAACAACAACAACATAATTTCTGAGAAGATACTCAAGTGTCTTTTACAATAAATTCCTCCTTTGCTTATGCCAAATCAAGTTGAGTTTTTGTCTATTGTAATGAAAAGTGTTGTCCTTAGGTGCCTTCGAGCTGTGTCTGACTCATAGTGACCCTCCCAGGTTTTCAATGACTGGTTATTTTGGGATTGTCTTGGGAGTGGGCTGCCACATCCTTCTCCCATTTTTGCAGTGCTGGGGATTGAACCCAGGTCCTCGGAGAGTGTGGAGCAGCACTCGACCAACTGAGCTAACCCCCACCCCAGTGATGAAAATAATCTTAACTAATGCAACAGTAACAGTCACAATCATGGTTTCCTGATATCTATCAGTGTGTACCTATGAGTCACCTCTATGAACTAAAATCCTCTAGCCGTAAGCCCCCAATCAATATTTCTGCCTCCATAAGTTGCTTTGGGTGATTTTTCCACCATGGCGACCTACTGGCTAACTAATACATCCACAAATCACGTTAGACTCCTGACACTAATTTAAGCAATGCCTTTATGTCTTCTAGATACTGTTTCTACAGGGTGCCAAAATCACTGACTCATTGGATTGATTCAAAAAAATTGATACATACATAAATAGACTTACTCACAAGAAAAACATGCAAGGAGAAAGGAGACCATCAGTGAGGAGGGAGGGGATGAGGGAGGAGGGTCATGAGAGGATGAGGAGGAAGTGAACTCGAGTAATGTGCAATGAAATGCATGCATGGAAATGTCATAATGAGATTCATGGAGTTGTGCATTAAAAATTACTAATAAAAACAAGTTTAAAAAAAAGAATTTAGCCAAAGTTAGCTTTTTGAACCAACCTTGAAGATAAGCTTCAAATGTGTTGAAACAAATACTTGCTTGAGTTAAGCTTCCTAGCAAAGCTTTCCATGCAAAAAAAAAAAAAAGCTTCCTAGGATGGAAGAAAGAGGAATATCAGAGTTCCAGACTGCTCTTCCTCGGTATTTCTTTCATTAGTCCAAAACTCTGAATGCAGCCACTTCTGGATTCTGTCCAGTAAGGAAGGGAAAGGGCCAGCGTCCCCAGTTCACGTGTGATCATGTCTACTGAAGCCTAAGAGAAGATCAAGACAACCTCAGAGAGTCCCTGAAAACACCGGGTATTTGGAGCAAATGTGGCGATTCCGGCCTCCTTCCCACTTTCCACATGAGAACCAAATGTAAGCACAACAATAAAAAGATGAGTGTAGCAGGATTATTCAGGCAATTGAGTAAAAAGCAAAATTCAAACTGTCTTCAACAAAAGGAAAAGGAACAGGAGTGCAAATAACCGGAAGTACAGCAAGTATGGCTGCCCTCGGCACAGGTACCCTGAGAAGTGGGCTTCAGGAAGAACATAAGAGAGGGCTCCTCCTCCTCCCTTTCTCTTGGCTCTGCTCTTTTCTGTGCTAGCTTTACATGTACTCAGGCTCTCTCCATGTGGTGCTATGGTTCATCATTTGGGTATCCCCTCAAGGCTTCATGGGTTGAAATTCAATCCCCATCATAGGGTATCAAGAGGAGAGAATCTTAATCTGACTATGGTATATACAGGTAAGCCCTCTGGAAAGTGATGAGGATTAGATAATGTCATTAGGGTGGGATGGTTGAATCCTATGATTGAGTCCTAATAGCTCTATAAGGACAGGGAGAGAGATCAGATACACACACATACACACATACACATATGCATATGCTCTCTGTGTATTGCCATGGGATGGCCTGAGCCCCAACGGGACTCTGCCAGCAGGAAAGCCACCACCAGGTACCAGCCCTAAAATCCCCAGAACGGTGAACAAAATAAACATTTTCTTTGTGATTTATCCAGTCTGTGATATTGTGCTATTAGCAATAGAATACAGACTAATACACATGGTAACCCTAAAGGGTCCAGATTAACATACTCAGAGCTCCGAATCTGGCAGATACCTCTCTTAACTGTTCCACAAAAGTGTGCAACTCCACTTCCACTGGACAGATTCTGGGTCATGGGTTCATCCAAAATCAATGTGGCCAGGGGTGGGCTGGTCTAGCTGAATCAGACCTGAGCCTTACAGGGCCTTCTGGAGCAGGGACTGGAGTCACTTTTCCTCCAAGAACCGATGTGGGAGAGGTGGTTCCCCAAAGAAAGTCAGAGTTGTCGCCAAAAGAAGAAATAACTTTCAGCTTGGCAAAACCATCAGATGTATGCTACCATAGCCTTGTCTGATTCTGGCCTCCATAGTAGCTCTTGCCCAATACCTGGAGCCACTTAGCTGACCTCTGTGTTCTCAACTGGCCACAGTCTTGACTTCAGGCTCAGGCCATTTAAGGGACTACAGTCTATCATTCTGGAATTCAGCTTCTCATCATTCATGCCAGTTATCCAGATCGGACTCCCAATTATACCCAGGATCCTGTTCTTTACCCTCTGGCCTTGGCCAGCTGCCTTGGGTATCTCAGTTCACCCTGGGCATCGCCTGACCATGCCTGCTTTTGAGATCCTTATCCTGGACACTGGCTTGGACCCTGGCCCCATGTCTAACCACGTGCAGTCATACGTGGATGATAATATATATTCCTGAACTCTCCACCACCATGTTTCACTTCTCCTTTGGGACTCTTCTCATCTCCTGTTATTTCCCACTGAACTCCTAAAGTTCCCTAATCCAAATTACCACCTGTCCTTACCATATGGTAAGGTCTGGGCAATTATTCACAGCCACGTCTGATATTTTTTAATGCCTGTCTGTATTTACAACTAGCCTCCCTTCTCACAGCACCCTAATTTTCCTCCTGGGAAAACATACCCTGAGCCGACCCTTAGCTTGTTTGCATTCACATCCACACCTCTCCTTTCCCTTGATTTAGTCTGTTTTTCAGGAGAACTGATCCCACTGCAATTCCCAGGTCCCTGCATCAGTGGGTTTTCCAAATGGATGGAGTCAATGAGAGGCTGTGGCAGGAGACTGAGGTGAAGGAAGGCAGACACGTTATTTCGCCCTGTCCCTCTCGAATTGAGTGATGTCTCCAGCAGTGAGTGCATCTTGTCCATGGCTTCAGCTCCTCCCAGACTGGCTCTGCTGTGGCTGCTGCTTCCGCCAGGTGTCCCTGGCCCCTGAGCTCGGGAACACTGCCTCCTTCCTCCCTGCATCCCCCTAGCAAATGGCAGCAACATCGTGATGTTGTTAAGTCTAGGGTTACCTTGCCACTCCCACTTGGTTTCTATACTCAGCCGCTACTGTGCAACCAATTTCCTGCAGCGACCTCGGTTTTAAAGATGTGAAATGATTTCCACGCTCTGGGTTGGACCCTGACCAATACCACTCTTCCCCCATACTCAGTTCTGTTGCTTTAAGGGGAGTTGACTCCACCTCCAGCTGGGAAGTGGAGCGGGTGACCTAGATCTGGCCAATCAGAACATCTCATTCCCTTGGCCACGGTGATTGGTTCAGAGATTTGCACACAGCACAATCAGAGCCAGTGATAAACACAACTGGGAATTAGACAGGAAGGAGGGAAAGACAGAGATGCAAAGAGACAGAGAAGAAGAGCTTCTCCATTTTTTCATCTTGCCTCTGTAAAGATCTGGCAGACTTTGTGCCACCTCATGGAGACAACCCTGTGTGGGCATGAAGGCAACATCGATGATAACAGAGTTATTAAGAGATGGAGGGAGGAAAACTGTGTCTTGGTAATATCTTGTTGTTGTTGTTGTTGTTAGGTGCCATCGAGTCGGAATCCGACTCATAGCGACCCTCTGTACAACAGGGGAAGCAATATTGTCAGTGCTTCTCTGCTATTCATAGGGTTTTCAATGGCAGATTGATTTTTGGGAGGGGGTTGCCAGGTCCTTCTCCCAAGCCTACAGCTTCTGGTGTTCCCAGGCGGTCTCCCATCCAGGTACTAACCAGGCCCGACACTGCTTAGCTACTGAGATCTGACAGGATCCGATGCCACAGAGCTACAGCTGCAGGCTTGGTAATATCTAGGGTCTGCTATCTTTAGGCCCTGGAGTCTGAAGACAAAGGAAATTACTTCAAGGAAAGTAAGGGAACTATACTTACATCAGTATATCTTTATCTATCTGTCACTTACCTATTTACTTACAATCTCCTTAAATATTGCAAAGCCCAGGGAAGCCTGGATCCAGGAACTCAGATAATAGGATCAGGGTAAAGTCTCCCCACCTGCTCCTGGCTCTGGTGGGCTTGGTTTGATTTTTTGCCTAACTCTAAACTACTGACACAGGACTCCATTGCCCTGTCCTGGCCATGATCTACCCTCTGGAGGGAGAAGAAGGTGTCAGCCCTACCCAATCCATGTGCAAAGAGTTTAGGGGAGAATGGGATGCCAAAAAGTGTTTGAGGTTACCAAAAGAAGAGGTAAAGGACACTAAGGAACAACAGCACCCCCTGAATCAGTCTAACACTTCCACTTTGTAGACATAAAAACTAAGGACTGGATAGGGAACGGGTCTTGCCCCAGGCCACACAGCTCACAAGCTAGCCACCTCATGAGTCTCCTCCCGTGACAATTCGCCTGATCTTCAAACAACCTCCACAATGTCCCCAATCCTCCTTTCACACCACCCTTGGAGCCTCAGTCATTCCTCATGGCACCTGTAGACCAAATGAACACGTAATAATCCATTTATTTAGTAGTTATGTCCAGTCAACTAAGTATTTATATTTGAACAACTTAGTAAGCACTTGAAAAAATAAGACGAATACATTTAAAGAAAAAAATTATATTTCATTCTATAACTCACAACTGGTTATTCATGAGAGGCAGGCGCTTGTTAGACATTACAATTTGTCAAACCTCGGAATCAGTCTACACACCACCACTGTTATTGCCTATTTCACATTGATGTTCACAAACCTCTTACTTTTAGTCACAGTAACTGTGAAAAAGAAGGAAGAAAGGGAGGGAGGGAGGGAAGCAGAGGGAAGGAGAGAGAGAGTGGGACAGGAGGGGGGAGAGAGAGAGAGAAAAGCAGAGAAGAGAAGAGAAGAGAAGAGAAGGAAAGAAAAGAAAAGAAAAAAGAAGGAAGGAAGGGAGGGAGGGAGGGGGAGAGGTTAGGGAGGGAGGGAGAGAAAGGAAAAGAAAAGAAAAAGGAAAAGCACAAAGGTAGGACTTTCCAGAAAGGAATGTACATGGTCTAATTATTAAACCACCGCAGGCCAGTAGCATGTATGGTATACAATGAGTTGCCAACTATCACTGGTTTCCTTCAAAATTGTTAAACATCTAACGCTATTAAATAAATAGTTCTAGAGGATCCCATGGTGTCCCTGTGAGTTAGCTGCAGTCTGATAAATGCAGTCTTAACATAAAGGTGCATGGACTGTCCCACTTCCCCACCCCACCCTAACGGCAGCCCTCAGTGACCTTCAGCAGCTGGAGGGTGCCGTGGGGAAAGAGGAAGGCACTGCTAGCACTAGGCCAGAACTGGGGCAATCCCATGACCATCTGAGCAGAGGAGACACCCTCCCCAGAGACTCTCGTTCATCGATGAAAAATTGCAACGCTGTCCCTAATTCTAAAGAATCAGGGTAGCCACCTTTGGCCTCTTGGTAAAGACAATGGGCCCAGATGTCTACTGCCCCCAAAGACCACTTGGTGCTATTTATTTTATTTCAGTTGTTTGCTTCTCCTTGATTTCGTTTCTATTTCATTTTGCAGCTCTGGCCTGTAATCTCATCACAAACAAAGCCCTTGCATTATAAATTCCTTCGGAAACTCAAGTGAAACCTATTTAAAATTATATTTTTCCTTTAAAATGAAAACTGACGCTGCTTATGTTCCCTTCATCCTATCCACTGACCTAGAAGTATAAATACTAGTGTCTTCAACCAGGCTGAACAGTCCTCTTGCTATGCAAGGCTGAGCAATTGCAGCACCTTCCACCACCATCCATTTTTCCCACTTGTTAAAAAATAAAGGGGGAAGAGCAGACTTTAAGGTTTGTACTAACCAGTAAGTTTTCTAATGCTTACCCAGGATTGCCAATGTTTAATTTTGCCAGACATATTGAAGAGCAGCTACCATCTACGGTCTATTATCCATTATTTTATAATATACAGGGCATTTTACTATTAATAGAGTAGAAAGAAAATATCCCAAAGTATCTTCAATTTAAAAACTTAGTTGTTTGCTTTATTAGAAAAATTAACTGTCTCTATGTCTCTTTGTTTCAGGGCTGAGGATCAAACCCTGGGCATTGGCACATGCTAGGCAAATGCTCTACCACTGAGCCACATCCCCAGGTTTCTTGTCCTATTTGCCATTTGGCTTCAGACTGGTGAAAACGTCACCTCAGATCAACAGATCAGCACAAGCTGCAGATGAACACTGCCATACCAGGAACCACCCTCCCAGCCCTGCCTTTGCAGATTTTCACTGCAATAGCTTCACTTTCTGAGCCTCAGTATCTTCGCCTGCTAAATGGGCACGGTAAAACCAGCTCTACTTTACTACCCAGGATCGTTACGAGTGTAAAATGAACAGGTAGGTGTGAAAATGCTTTAAAAAAAAAAAAAAAGAGGAAAGATTAAGGTATCAGCCACATTTTTTGGAAACTCTTTATGCTCCACCCAGAATGAAGGCTGCAATTACAGATCTCCAACTTTTTCTCTCTCTGGCCTTGACTGGTTTCATTTAGACCCTGGACATTAGTTTAACAAAGTGGTTTCGTGTTTATTATATTGGATTAGCAAATTATAAGCTATCACATGAGGCTTTTGAGAACACCCAGACAAATGACCTGCACGCAGGAAACCCTCACATACTCACCATATGGGCTTCATTTATTAAAGCTCTGGACGCCCAGCTTGGGGAGAACCAACCTCTTTACAGAGAGACTCCTGAGGATTGGTTGCTAGGAAGCTACAAAAGCTAGTGTTTTTAATGAGATTTAAAGTATCATAAATTATATATTATTTTCTGCACTTAGGACATTCATAGCTCTTTGGTTTATTTTGTATTTCATTTTGCATTGGTGACACATAATCCCTTTACATACAAGATGCCTTGCATAAGAATTCCCTCAGAAATCAGGGCAAAATTACATCTCAAAATAATTTTTTTTCTTCCCTAAAATAAAAGTTCATATTGCTTTGTCTCACCTCTGTATCCAAGGCAGGCAATGGCTAAAAATTTATTTTCTCCAGCTTAAAAAAAATTAATCCCAGCCTTTCCCAATAATAATTACTCCAGTGAATACTATGAGTCTGAGGCTGCTGTTAATAAGAATTCTCATAATTCCATTTTCTGATGAGAGTTATCCTGGGTTCTGCGGACTTCATTCTGCAGATAATTACAGAGGCAGTATTTAAAAAGCCTGTTAGTCACTATCCTTCCTCAACTCCCTTCAGTTTTCAACATTAAATAAGGAGGCGGCGATTTCACAAAAGAAATTCAAAAACTATTTGGTTTAACTGCCCATCTTTAAGGAGGCCGGTCATTATGCAAATGAAGTGCCTGGAATTGGTTGGTGGGGGCTGTTGGGTCCGATCTGCATAACAAAAGGCAGCCGGCGGCTGGTCACAAAGGGCCACAGGCAAATTTCTGCTGAAAGCGGACATCGATAAGACAAATGAAGACAGTGGTTTTCGATTAAGAAATTGTTTTGATCAGCGATCCTTTGTGAAATGAGATTTTAACACCTTTGAGAAACAAGGGCACCTGAGCACTACCTGTCACCTCTTTCAGTGCCCTGTGCAACTTCTTTCCGTTCTTTCTGTACCCCAGTGTGTTTTGAAGGCATTGAGAGCCTTTTAGGTACTTCCCAGCCATTGCATTTAACAGGCACTTATTTTCAGGGGCTCTACCACGGTGCAGTTGATCAAATGTTGGTGCACACCTGTAATCCCAGCAAGGCAGAAGCTGAAGGATCAAGAGTTCAAAGCCAGAAGCAGCATGATAATTTCGGGAGACTCTGTCTCAAGATTAAAAATAAAAAGGAGGGGGTATGTAGCTCAAAAAAAGTTTTAGAAACACTTCTAAGGTCCACATGAGAATCCTGGAGGCAACAATGGGGGCAGGCACATCAATAAACGTTAGCAGGACTGTGGGGCCAACACCTTCCCAAAATGTTGAAAGTCATCTTTGTTTTCTCTTAACACTGTTTCAGGTCTCCACTCTTGATCTGGATTCAGTCATCTGGCCCTGAACTGACCAATCAAACATCTCGGCCTCACTTAGTATGCCAGTCCCACATTCTTTCTGTTCCCCTGGAAACCAAAACGCCTTTTCTGACGGCATGTTGCTTCAATACGTGGCATTCAAGTGGGACTGTGTGTACACATGTCAACTTATGAACCATGCTCTTCACTGTAATTTCAAGAAAGCCATGAGATAGTGGAAGAAAGACACGGAGAAGCTAGAACAAGCGGCAAAATGGAAGAAAAAATAGGAACTTGTTGACAGACTGAAAATAGCTCTCGAACTTTTTTAAAAGTGTATATATATCTATATAAAAGAGATGCATATACTGGAATCATTATAGTGGCTTGTGTAACTTTTTTTTTTTTTTTTTGCCTGCTTATCTTTTCTCCGTTCTCTACAATGATCATGCATTGCAATTGTGTTATTTTAAAGTTTCTTTTTTTGATTTCCAGCTTTAGAATGACCAAGTGAAGCCATCCAGGCCTGTCTGGGTGCATGATGTTGGATACATTTTACCCTTTCAGATTTCATTTTCCTGATTTGTAAATGAAGAAGTTGATTCTGAGATCTCTCTCAAGGCTCCAATGTTGACTCATCTATGAATATCTGAATCATCCTTGGGATAAAATAAGAATAAGGAGTCATAATGATAAGAAAGCAAAGTAAATCTTAATCCTACTACCCAGCAACACGAAAGCCATAGAGTGCTTGGAGATATCCCAAAATGTTCTTGTTTAAGGATTATGTGAAAGAAACATCCAACTGGGGGGAAATGGTGGGGAGCCACGATCTATTTCAAGGCCTTAGGTAAGAAATAAGGGGCTGAAGGCTGCTGAGCTGAAAGGAGACAGAGCCGGGATGAAAACTTCCATGTCAACATATTTTCTAGAGCATTTTCTAACAAATTACACACTATCTTTTATTTGTAATCATTCCATATTTGGCTCCTAAATAGGATGACCATTCATTATGATTTGTCTGCGATGATCAGGTATTATGGCTGTTGTTGTTGTTGTTGTTGTTGTTAGGTGCCGTCAAGTCGGTATCCAACTCATAGCAATCCTCATAGCATTTTCAATGGCTGACTGTTTCTAGATTGTCTTGGGAGTGGCTTGCCGGGCCCTTCTCCCATTTTTGCAGTGCTGGGAATTGAACTCCGGACCTTTCATTGCAGAGACAGCGCTCTACCAACTGAGCTAAATCCCAGCCCATTATGGCTGTTATCGCCATGTAATTATCAATACCGTCTCTTCTGCTCTTGCACACGTCCTGAACTCAACAATAGCCTTTATGGCCATCTCATTCACCCTTGAACCTTATCTTTGCTTCCCTCTCAGCCTCACAACATCTCACCCTGTAACATAGCTTGACCTGATCTTCCTCCTTGACTTCTATTTTCCTCAGAGAGAAGACCAACCCTAATATCAGAGTTAATATTCACATCTAGGTTGACCTTGTCTCTAATGCTCACTCATGGTCTGGAGGCATAAGCTGGGCTTTGACCTTCCAGCTTAGAAACTGAACTCTTTAAGAAATCACAGAATACCATGCAGAGAAAAGCCAGACGTGCATAATAGTGGCCCATCATGACTACTTGGTATAGTAGCCTCTCTCTTCCTGAAATGAAGAACATGTACAGATAAAACAGTATATATCCCCACAAGACAGCCATTCTCCATCCACTGATTCACAACTATTACGCATCAGCTCCCATATTATTCTTGAGGAAACACAGATTCCCAAGAAGTTCACAGTCTAGTTGGAGGATACAGGGTGGGTGTTGCAGGTTTTACATATCATTAGCTCGATTTGTCATTTTTGTCTCCTCCGGACAGCATGTCATAAGCAGGGAGTTAAAAAGATTTGTTGAATGCATGCTTCTATGAAGTAATGCATCAATTAATATTGCCTTATTCTCTAATTGCACAGCTAACATTTTTCTAATCAGATTCCTTACAGGTGGTTGCTAATGCCTCCTAGAGGCATTACAGAAAGAATATAGGGGTTGCCAGGTGCCATGGCCCATGCTTATAATCCTAGCAATCTGGGAGGCTGAGGAAGGAGGATTGCAAGTTCAAGGCATGAGGCAGCCTGTGCAAATTAGCAAGAACCTGAGTCAAAATTTAAAAAAGGGGGGGGGGCTAGGGGTGTAGGTCAGTGGTAGAGCACCTGCCTAGCATGTGGAAGGTCCTAGGTTCAAACCCAAGCACACATGCACACACACACAAAGAAACAAAGACACAAAGAAAGGATTTTTTAGATGGCAATTAAATTCCTGCCTTTCCTTAATTAAAATTAAGCTGCCTTTCCTCAATTGCAGCTAACATCAGCTCCGTTCAGCTAACCAATCTCCAACAAGGTCTTCACCTTAATCCATTTTCTGCTACTATATATAACAGAAAGCCTGCAGCCTGACCCTGTGACATCCGATCCCATCAGATCTCGGAAGCTAAGCAGGGTCGGGCCTGGTTAGTACTTGGGTGGGAGACCACCTGGGAATACCAGGTGCTATAGGCTTGGGAGATGGACCTGGCAACACACTCCCAAAAATCAATCTGCCATTGAAAAACCCAATGAACAGCAGAGAAGCACTTATGATAGTGTTTCACCTGTTGTATGTAGGGTCGCTATGAATCGGATACTGACTCAATGGCACCTAACAACAACAACAACAACAACAACAACAACATATAACAGAATACTACAGGCTAGGCAAGTTATAAACAATACATTATTTTGCTCACAGTTCTAGAGGGCAGGCAGTCCATGATTGAGGGGCCATACCTGCTAAGAGCCTCTTCGCTACATCATAACATGGTGGAAGGTATCACCTGGGCCAGTGTGAGCAAAAGAGGGTCAGACTCATTGCATAACAAACCCATTCTCCTGATAATGAACCTACTCCAGTGATAATATTAATCCATTCAGGAGGGCAGAGCTCTTATGACCTAATCACCTCTATGGGGTCCCAACTCTCAACACTGTTGCATTGTGTTTAATTTTCCAACACATAAACTTTGGAGGACGAACACAACCATAGCATCCACCAGGTAGGGCTATCCCTATAGTCCTCCAACCAATGATTAAACATGCTTGTTGAAAGGCAAAAGCACTTGAGAAATGTAATAAAGGTATAGACTCCAGTGAGGTTGTTGTACCCATCAAGTGGGTGGCTTTCCAGAAGTAATTGGATGCTTTTCATCACGTCTGTCTTTCTTTTCCAAAAGCATGTGCCCAAAGATGCAATGGCAATGTAGTCTGGGGGACTCAAACACTCCCTAGAGAATTATTCTGCATAGCATTGACAGTGCCTTCCAAAGACCCTACCCACACATACATACATTTAGTCCATCACCTCCAGCATTATATTTGTCATGCTCTCTGATAGACTGTATTGCTAGGAATTACCTCTTCTGTTGAAGAAAGTTACAACAGGATCTAACTACCAATTATAAGAAGATCACGATAAATGATACCACCAGGATACAATCATCCAAACTAGGAAATTCTAGCCAGGCACAGTGGCACATGTCTGTACTCCCAGCAACTCAGGAGTCTGAGGCAGGAGGATCTCAAGTTTGAGGCCAGAGGAAGCCTGCCTAAGGCAGCAAGAGCCTGTCTCAAAATACAAAACAAAAAAATGGGCTGGGGGTACAGCCCAGTGGTAGAGTACTTGGAAAGTACTTGAGGCCCTGGGTTTCAAAACCCCCGAGCAATGCACACACACACACACACACACACACACACACACACACACACACACCTAGGAAACTCTATGGGATAAATGACCTAATTTCTTATATGAATAAACAGCAAGAGAGGGAAAACAGAGTAGGGGAACTGTTTCAGATGAAAAGAGATTTTAGAGCCATACCAATCGAATGTAGTATGCAGAATTTGTTTGGAACCCAATCTGAGCAAACCAACTATAGTTAAGTTGTTTTGAGATCACTTGGACACTGATTTGTATTTGGATCCTAAGGAATTAAAATTAATTTTATGTGTATCAAAGATGTTGCATGTATGTATTTATAAAGTTATTTTCTCTTAGTAATACCCACGTTGGTATTCCTGGATGAAATAATGAGATGTCTGGTATTTGCTTTCAAGCCTCCCAGACAGGGCTGTGCAACATAGGGTAGAGAAATCAGAACTGATGAAGCCAGTTGGATATGTGTTGATGGTTGTCAGGTGATAACTACCTGGGGGTTCATTATACAAATGTCTCTATCTTGTATATACTTGAGAATTTCTGCAATAAAAGGTCTTTCCAACTTTCTGCATCAAAAACATAGGCATCTTTTCTCCCCTGCTTCTTCCCTTCCCATCCTCACGTGGCCCCGGTGACCACTAAAGCTAGTCTCCCCTACATACTATAATCTCCTCCTCTCTACCCAACAGCACCTATGTCCACTCCTCACACCTTCTTTTCTGCATTACTGTAATAGCCTTCTATCTGTCCCCAGTCTCAAAGCTCCTAAGCCATTAC
>VMDO01028673.1:0-23599 GCA_007922755.1 Pedetes capensis
GTATATTTCAAAATAATTAGAGAGAGAATTTTGAGTGGTCTCACCAGAAAAAATTATGAATTTTGAGGTGAGAGATATGCAAATCAGCCTTATTTGATTTGTATACACGTATTGAAATATCACAATGTACCCCATAAGTATGTATAATTATGTTGTCAATTAAAATTTTTTAAATATTAGAATGAGGCAAGAAAAAATTAAACTACTCAAACTACTCAGACTTTGGTTAGCCTGTATTAGATATAAAATCCTCAGCTGTCCAACATGGTCCAGCCATGTTCTCTTCCACTGAAATTGATGCACTTATAGCAGTAGGTTACACCTCACCTGCCATTTTCCTGCTTACCAGCATGATGTCCTGTGGCCACTGTTATAACCACTCCTTTGCACTCAACTCTGGTCTTCTTCATCAACCTGATTAAAATGACAAATCACCTGATTACACCTAAATGTGCCTTCTCTCTAAAAACCTAAAATCATGCTGACAAAATGCAGTTCACTTTTATGTTACAAAAGCTCCAAAGAGCACTTGGCACTGCCCAGTGACTCTTGTAGCTTCCAAAACAAGTTGTCCTAAGCAAGAAGTATCATTAGTGAAGCGATGGAAGAAACTCAAGGATTAAAGAGATCTTTTCATTTCACCTCTGAATCACTGATCACTAACCATTCTATATTTTATGATTCTAGGGAAAAGGTAAGCAATATATATGTACTTTAAGTACTCATCATTGTAAACAACCTTAATGAAGCTCAGACCCCAAAAGGCTTTTCTAAAAGTTTTATAATCTCAGGGGATCTCTATTCAGCTTCTCCACCTTTTCATTACCTGAGCATTAACTTCAGGGTAGTCTGATGCTATGATCAATTGCTTTTCATGCCTTCTCAGCATCCAGGAGGACTGCTGCCGTCATGTAATGGCTCCCACTTGTTTTGAGAACACTCTCCACCTCCTTTGCCACCTATCTTCTACACCAAACCAGGAGAATGCAACAATAGGATCCATTCACAGGAACAGGGCATACTTGTTCAGGGCAACTGACTACCTTCTGGCAAAATGGTAACATGAGGCCAGGACACATCCTGTCACTCCCTTTCATTTGGATTGCGACAATATACCTTCTGAACACAGCCATCCCGATGACAGGAATTAACTTTACACTACTGGGAAATGAGACACCCTGATGTTACCATTAAAAGCAGGTGATCTCTTTGCTACTAGTCATGAGACATCACTTCCCACCTAGAGGGAAATAATAGCTGATTTCGAAGCCTTTCAGTTCAGACAATTGTTTATAACAGCAAAGAAAACCTCCAATATTATATGTCATCCTGGAAGACAAAGAAAAACTGTTTCTCATAAAATATGCAGGTGTCAACTGCCTTAGCCTCATGCAGGATTCCATGGGGATTGTTCCTGGCTCCTGACTCCTGGCTCCTTAGTTTTGACATATAGAATAGCAAAAACTCTACTGGTTAATCTAAAAGTGTCTGGACTATCTGAGGCCCAGACAATTTTCTGGCTAGTCCCCTGAACAATTCCGTGGCCAGACCCCTGAGCAATTCTGTGGCCTTGATACTGCTAGTTCTCAGCTATAACCCATCTTTCTAATTTGGGGCCCTGTGTGCTTATTCCTCCCCATGTCAAGACTCCTGCTCTGGAACTCAGGGCACAACTGAACCCCACAGCCTGCCTTCTACCACTGACTGCACCAACGTAAGCATTTGTTCTGTGGGATAGGACATAACAGAGTCAAACATCAACCAACAAAGAACTAGGACTGGACGCACAAGTCAGGAAGAATGGTTCCATAGGAATCCACTTAATGTCATCCAGATAAACTAGAATCTCCAATGGGAGGCACGGAAACAGTTGAAGAATCATGTCTATAAATTGAAAGGTATTACTTTCCCCTCTACTCTAAATGTTCCTCTTCTACATGACCTTATGGTTTGAGACATCTTTAACTTATTTCCTTTGTCACTATAAAGTAGCCATGGGGCCTCATGCTAATATCTGCACTTGCTTGACATCTGCAAGGAAAAAGGATTAGAAGAAGGGACCACTGCTTCCATGAATGGTGGTGGTGGTTGTTACCAGGTGCTGTCAAGTCCATCCGACTCATAGCAACCCTCATAGGGTTTTCAGTGGATTATTGTTTCAGGGGTAGACTGCCACATCCTTCTCCCATTTAGGCACTGCTAGCGATAGAACCCGGGTCCTCATAAAATGCGGAGCAGCACTCTACCACCTGAACTAAACCCTTGAGATAGGAAAATTATGACGATGAAACAAATTGTTTCAAAAGTGTTTATTTTACTCTATCTTCTTGTAAGGACATAGCTAGTTCATATTTCATTTAGAAACCAACTGTTTATAAGAAGAACCAACAACTGTGAAATTTTCTTCAGGGGAGAATGAAGAATACCAATTAATAAATAGACAAAACAATCCTCAGGAAACATTTTTCAAAATATTTCCAGCTTCCTGGCTTCTAGAACACATCAGTAACCCCAAAGCATTTCACATGGTGCAAGGCTTGCCCTAGGGAAGACAAAAAGCAGCAGCATTGCTTGCCTTTTTCCTCTCTGTAAAGCCAGACTCCATGCTCTCACATCATCTCAAAGTGGAAAACAGTGGCAGCTATTTATGTCTGAAGCTTCAGAGAAAATGTCACACTGTACCCCTCTATTGTCTAATTTTCACCTTAGGTTTCCAAATGCTCAGTGCTCAACAGATTAGTGAATAGAAGTGTGTTGCAAAGACTGCAATTGTTTTACTCAATATCCAATTTTCTTTTCTCTTCTTTTTCAAAGCAGACCTCTATATTTTTACAGATGCCAATGTTCCTGGGTTAAAATAAAATAAAATAAAAATAAGTGATAACCTTCAAATTCCCTTGTATTAAGCAGTATCCAAAAAGATTTAAGTGAAGTCATCAACCAACTTCTTAGAAAATGCCTCAAAGAGAGCTGACTCAGTTATTGACAAGTTTATCCTTCCTTCTTTTCTTTCTTTCTCTGTGTAACACAGGAATGAGGGCTAGAGCTCCAATAGTTACCTTGTGAATATAGAGATATGAATAGAAAGTATGGCCTAAGAAAAGGTGACCAAAAAGATACATGTGTATCTGTGTATCTAGAAACTGCTGAGCCAATGAAGATTGTTTAGATATCATACAAGCCCTTGGATAACTCCCTCAAGATTTTTTCTGCATGGGAGAAAAATGAACCTCTATTTCAAGTCATTTTTATCTTGGATCTGTGTTACTAGCAGTTGAACTTAATCCCAATTCATACATATAGTTATTAGGTTGCTTGACTCCTTTTTTAAAAAATTGTCCAACAACACTGCACATTATTTGGCAGTTTGATGTCTACTAAGTCATGGTCCGCCTGCAGCCATACTACTGTGGCATCTGACCTTGTCAGATCTCGGAAGCTAAGCAGGGTTTGACCTGGCTAATACTTGGATGAGAGGCTGCCTGGGAACACCAGGTGCTGCAGGCTTGGGAGACAGACCCAGCAATCCACTCCCCAAAACCAATCAGCCATTGAAACCCCTAGGAATAGCAGAGAAGCACAACAGTGTTTCATCTGTTGTACATAGGGTCACTATGAGTCAGATACTGACTCAACAGCACCCTACAACAAGAAGTCATGGTCCATAGCATTAACTCATTCCTTGGAGATGCCTGGCACTTCTCCTCAATCTCTACATCAGCTCCTCTCCCTACACAATAAGTTTTCTGAAGCTTCTTAACTCTCCACCAACTCTGCCCCCTTTATTGCATGAGTCAGCTCTCAGCAGAAGATCTCATCTTCTACTTGAAGGGGAAGAAAAAGGAGAAACCATCAGATAAAGGTTACCACAGCTCCTTCCACCAAATCCACAAGCCCAGTTGTCTTTAGGAGTTAGTATGGTTCAAGAGCCCAGACTCTAGATTCCGAAGTCCTAGCTGGAATCCCATCTCTGCTAGCCACTTGCTGAGAAATCTTGGGAAGATCATTTACCCTGTCTAAGCTTTAATTCTCCACCTATAAAATGGGAATAATGCTGTATCTGCATTTTATGAGCTTTTGAAAGAATTAAATGAGATAAACAACTTTCTGGCATAGTTTTACACAATACCTGGAACATAGGAAGCAGTGGAATGATGCTAGGTTTTTTGTTTGTTTGTTTGTTTTTGGTACTGGGGGTTGAACCCAGGGCCTCACATTTGCATGCTGTGCAAGTGCTGGACCACTGAGCTGCATCCCCAGACCATTTTTTTTTTAACTTTTTTGAGACAGGTTCTCACTAAACTACGCAAACTGCCTCTGGTCTTGAACTTGCGATCCTCCTGCCTCTGCCTCCTGAGTCGCTGGGATTACAGGCGTGCGCCACCACACCAAGGCTAGTTCATAGTTTAATGAAGTCTGTACTGTATCTGTCACAATCACCACAGTCCAAAGAGCCTAGCACAAAGTGGACATATAGTAAATATTTCTTGAGTGAAGTACCTTAACAAGTTGCATTTAAAATCTAGGGAAAATCCCTGGAAACTAAAAATTGGTGTTCCCCCATGCACCCACACAAATGATGAAGTCTATAAAGCAGGTAAAGATACATGTGTATCTGTGTAACTGCTCAACAACAGCACCACCAGTTGAAAGAGAATCACATTCCCTGAATTCCTTTTCTCTTCTCCAGTCACATTAACATAGAATAGTAGAATTCCTGAAACTGGTACAGAAAGCACTTGGCTGATTTTAACAGTGATCTTATATTGAACTGGCTAATTGAAAGAATACTGAGAGGATTCAGAAAACTAATGATGCTTAGCTCATAAGAGAAGCCAAATAAAAATGAATACAACACAATAAAAATGTTTCCATTCAATACACAAATAAGGAATATTTAGTGGCATGTCATTTGAAAAGCAATGAGACTCTTGCTCTTCTAACAGATTTCAAGCACTTAGGAAGAAAACATTCCCAGGAAGAGAGCATAAGTAAATAATAAATGAATAATAGATGAGCTCTGTAGTGAGTCCAAGAAACAATGCCAATTTTTTTAACTTTTAAACTGCAATCCATACAGAAATATATGCAATTTTTAAATTTTTAAATTGCAATACACACACACACACACACACACACACGTGTATATATTTTTAAGGATAGTGTCATGCCATGTAGCCCAGGATGGCCTAGAACTCACTATGTAGCCCAGGCTGGCCTCAAACTTATAATCCTTCTGACTCTGGCTCCTGAATACTGGAACAACTAGTGGATACCACCAAGCCCAGCTCAGAGTTTTTTTTTTTTTTTTTGTAATAGCTAAATAAAGTTGTATATGCACATGCTCATGCCTACAAGTGAAATGGGTTTAGGGCAGATGGCCAAGCAGCATGCAAACTACCCAAACTTTCCATGAATTAAATCAAGAAAATACTAAACACACTGCAAAAAGCAAAAGAAAATAAAAATACATGCTAAGTACATACAACCTATGAAAAGTATGATGCAGCATTTCTCTTACATTATGCAGATGTGTGAATGACCACATTCAGTTTTCATGTGTCTGAAGTCATGTGGAGAGGATATGGATGTCAGGGATTTCTAAACCTGGGGAGTATTCTAAAAATCATAAACCAAGTTTTAATAGTCCAAATGTTTTGGAAATTTTCTGAATAAAGAGAAACAGCATGAAAGTAGGAATTATGCTAAATTAATAAATAGACTAAGTTTATTAGACCTGGTTATATAGGAGTAATAATAGATACTTTAAGGGGTGAATAGATAAGCCTTCCTCAGCTTGGCAATTGAAGTAAAGCAGCATTCTCAAAAGAATACTGCTTTCAGGGTTAGCAAAGTGATTACCCCTGAATGTACTTCCGAAGGAGTCACTGAGGAGCTTTTGTTTAAAATTCTGTGTTCTATAGTCAATGGTTCCAGTTCCTCTGATAATAACTTCAGGTTTTTTACATGTAATAATGTTCTTACCACCTAAGGAGACTGTTACTTTTTCCTCATTCCAAATGGCGTATTAGTGAAATAAAGGTCTATTCAGAATTTGCAATACCCTCATAGCTTGATGCTAACTATTGCCTGAAATCAAATTTTTAAAATGAGCCTGCTGCTCTCAATTACACTTTATTTTTTCCACATGGTTGAAAGGCTGCAGATGAGTTGAAGAACCTGACTTCAACTTCTGCCTCTACTAATTACAAGCACCGAAAAATGCAGGTATCTCCCTGTTTCTCTGAGCTCATGGTTTCCGATCTACAAACAAGAGAGTTGAGTTAGAAGTCTTTCAAGTCCTTCCCAAAAATGCTTTCAAGTAGCCCTATATCCCTTTAATCATCAGTTTGCATATTTGATTATTAGGCCTTGAAGTTATTTCCTCTCAGACACTAAGAAGGCAATTGTGTTAGGTTCAGAGGCAATGCCTGTGTGCTCCAAAGAAGCTGTGTTTGCTTGGCATGGAATACTGACTCAAAGCACGTTTCACTAGATTACATTTTTCCATTAAAAATATAACTCTCCATTAAAATAACAAAGCATTAATATTATCACAAATCATACCACTAAAAGCAAAGAAAAAAAGAAATGAATGTAGGCACAGTGGGATATGAACTATTTAATCACAATATTCTCCCAAATCTAATTACAAAGCTCACCATTCATTCATTCATTCATCAATTATTTATTGAATGGGTACTATGTGTTAGGTGCTGTGCTAAATAGTTTTATGGAATAAAAAGCCTTCAAGGGCATAGATGATTCTCCAACTCATCATACTACACCAAAGTCTCACAACTTTTCTGACATCAATATTATTTTATTACTTGCCCACATTCTCCAAATGAGAAGGAATTAGTTAACTCCTATTTTTTACCTTACACAACTGTCAAAGTTTTCAATACTGTCACTAAGCTACTGTTGTACATGCCCCTATTATTCCATTATACTTTCAAAAGTCATTAATGATTTTGACTCCAATAAACACTTTTAATAAATTTGTGCTTGTGTTTGTGTGTGCATGTGCTATGTGTCAGGCAATAGGTTAAGTTTAGAGACACATTATGAACACAGCAGTGAAAAAAGTGCTCACTCTCATACAGCTTATAATTGAGCAGATATTGATTAAAGGTGCCTAAGATCAACAAGCCTGCAGCCATAGCCCTGTGGCATCTGATCCTGTCAGACCTCAGAAGCTAAGTAAGGTTGGGCTTGGATAGTACTTAGATGGGAGACTGCCTGGGAACACTAGGTGCTGTAGGCTTGGGAGACGGACCTGGCAACCCATTCCCAAAAATCAATCTGCTATTGAAAACCCTATAAACAGCAGAGAAGCACTGACAATAGTGTTTCACCTGTTGTACGTAGGGTCACTATGAGTCGGATACCAGCTTGATGGTACCTAACAACAACAACAACAAGATCAACAAGAATGATCCCTATGCTCTTGGTCATTCTCATACCTTTTATTATTATTTGCTTATTTTACTGTCTTATTATTATTTCTTTTTGTGACCAGCCTATGAGTTTCAGTTCTTAAAAATGATTAAGAACCCGATAAATACTTTCTAAATGACATTTTTCAGATTCTCTACACAAGAAGGAAACTGCTTTTCCATAAAACATGGGTGAAGCCTGTAACATATTAGAACATCTCTAGTTGTTTCTATACACTCTTTCCCTACTGGAGTGATAGCCCAGTGAATATCCAACCTCCTTCTTCCTCTTTCCTAATGGAGTCATAATTTAGTTCAACTTCTACACTCCAATGCAGGCATTGCTCACAGGGTAGCAATCCTGTCCCCATAGCCAAGGCTGAATTCTGATAGCCTACTCTTACGATCATCTCATTAGCCTTCATGTTAACGGCTCAGAGTCAGCTCATGACCGGAATTAGACAGACTGGAGGAAAAGATTTTTAGTCTACAAGTGGAGAATAAAACTCTTCTTCCACTACAACTAGGGACACAGTAGATGCCAAATTAAGAAAAATGGCAACATATAGGAAAAATAAGAGCTGAGTTCCCAGAGAAATGATGTCAAGCACTACCTGACCTTCAGTTTCATATGATAACATATCTACATGTATTTGTGATATATATATACACATATATACACACACATATATATTTATACACACATATACACACTCACAAATACATACATTGCTCTAAACTTGGTGTTTAATACTTCCAGAACACTTAAAAGTACTTTATTTTAAAGTTCTTTCTGTGAATTGGAAAGGAGTTCACTTGAATTAAAAGCAATATAAAACATCTACACTGGATAATTCATTCAATCACAGAGGAAAAAAAGGTTAACAATAAATAATGCAAGAATGTAAGTCTTTAAAGCCCTTAAAAGGTTTTTCCAAGCCATGGGAAACCTTAGAGATTGTCTAGTTAATTCTTTTGAAACTTTTCCACTGAAATTCATGTAGGAAGCATTCTCATGAGTGTGGAAATAGTGCCTGAAATAGCTTGTCAAAATCATGAATTATCTTGGCATTTGACTTTTTAATCATAAAATGTAAAGGAATTTTGCATTCTAGTGAAAAATATTTACATATAAATTTTCCCAAAACCTTAGTGAAATTAATACCCTGGGAAGTTTATGGTGTCGATCTACACTGGGGCTCTGGGTTAACCTCAACTGGCATGCCACTCTGTAGCCTCAGAAACTGATGGTATGTTTATCCAATCATACAGCATAGATCATTACCCTCCTGACACAGGTTAGAGAACCCAGAGCAAGAGATGTTCAATCACTTGCCCAAAGTTCTGAAGACAGTTATTGGCAGAGCTGAGAACAGAAACAAGCTCATTCTAACTCTGAAGACTACTTCTCTCTCTAAATGCTGCTTTCAATTTTTGTGTAAAAGCAACCCAGAGCAGAAGATCAGCTACAGTTCTAGGCAAATATATGGGGCTATGGATTATTTCTTGAACGTGCCCAGTCACAATGCCACTGTATTTGCTATTCTTTCTCTCTACAGGCTCTTCTGACTCTTTGCGTGGCAGACTTCATCCCATCATTCATATCTCAGCTCAAACATCACCACTTCAGAGAAGAGCCTTTCCATGACACCTTTTCTAAAGCAGTTCTTTGCCCTGCTCACCAGTTTCTCTCTACTGTATCTGATTTGGTTCTTTTTGAGGGTATATTATAATATGAAATTACCTTATTTATGTATGTTGTTTGTTGTTAAGTGCCATTGAGTTGAGTCCAACTCATAGTGACCCTAGGTACAACAGAACAAAACACTCCCTGATACTGTACAATGCCCAGCACCATGTCAGTGCTTCTCTGTCATTCATAGGGTTATGGATGGCTGCTTATTTTTTCAGAATTGTTTCAGGAGTGGGCTCCCAGGTCCTTATCTGATTTTTGTGGTGCTAGGGATCAATCTAGGCGCTCAGAGAACACAGAGCAGCACTCTACCAACTGAGCCAAACCCCAGCCCTGTTCATGTATACATTCCCTTCTATATTGTCTGGCCCCATCCCTCTTGAATATATGTTCCACAAAGGAACAAACCTTTTCTGTCTTGTTCATTGTTCACAGCACAATTGGAGGTTCACATTACAGAAATATTTGAAAATATTTTTTGAATAATAAATGAATACACTATATAATCTTACCTCTCTGTCTTTACCCAAACTACCACTGTCTTTCCTTTTCCACATCTATGTGCTCAAGCACTACCCATTCACCATATATTGGATCTTAAATGTCCCCCAAAGGTTCATGAATTGAAGATTTGTTTTCCAACTAGGGCTATTGGGAGGTAGTGGTACCTTTAAGAGGTTAGAGCCTAGTGGAAGGAAGTTAGGTAATTGAGGGTGTGTCCTTGAAAAGGATATTGGGATCCTAGCCCCTTTCTATCTTTCTCTCTTTCACTTACCACCCACGATGAAGGGAGTGGCCTCCTGCACCACACACTCCTACCATGATGGACTGTTCTACCATAGGCCCCAACCAACAAGGCCAAGGGGCAATGGACTAAAAGTTCTAAATCTGTGAGCCAAAATAAACTTTTCCTCCTAACTTGGTTATCTAAAGTATCTGTCACAACAACAGAAAGCTAAAGCTGACCAACAGAGCATTCCAAGTACAACTCAAGCTCTACATTTTTCTGAAGCTGTTCTGTGATCCATGTAACTAACTTGTAAGAATATTTAAAACATGAAACTTTTCTTCTCCAAGATCCTGACAGAGTTGAGTCTTGAATCCCAGTCCTTCACTCCTGTCACCTACCCATCTACCTTTCTCACTTCAGCGTTCTTTTTCTCTGTGTTCTAGAACGCCTTTTTAAGATTATTCTACTCATCACTGACTATTCTTTCTATTATGTCAATTGCATCTGAAATACTCCAATGCAAATTTTACTTCTGGTTTTGTTTGCTTGTTTTTTCCTTGCCATTTTTTGCTCATATCCCCCACCTTCTCATTCTACCACAATGTATTCTTTTTTGGACTTTCTACTCTGCTGCTTTATAGTCTATTCAGGATTCCTAAAAGTTATTTAAAATAGCATGTTATTTCCTGCAATAAATTATATTCTGAAAGATCCTCTTCCTCTGATCCTTAAATTTGATGAGTCTTTCCTTTAATCTGCACTATTATTTTATGGGCTCTAAATTTAGAGTCTCTTCTGTTCTTATCCTGGAGGGAGATAAGCTTTACCCAGACTCATGTGTTGGCCAAAGGGGTGATTTAGAGAGCTGTTAGCCCCACAGAATCGTCACCAATGAACAAACTGAATCCTGGACTTAAAACACAGGAAAAGAGCTGGGAATGGTGGTGCAGGCCTGTAATCCCAGAGGATAGGGAGGCAGAGGCAGGAGGATCGCAAGTTCAAGACCAGAGTCAGTCTGCCTAAGTTAGCGAGACCATGTCTCAAAAGGTAAAAAAAAAAAAAAATGGGCTGGAGGAGCAGCTCAGTGGTCCAGCACTTGCAAGGCATACAAGCGCGAGGCCCTGGGTTCAACCCCCAGTACAGCAAAAAAAAAAAAAAAAAAAACACAGGAAAAGTTGGTATGCCAGATCTATCCTAGCCTCTGAAGCTTAGCCTAATTTACAGCAATACAGGTGAACTCACATGGGATCTTCTTCTAAATCCATAAAATTTATCTTCATTCCTATACTTTTGAATTCTGTCACAAGGAAAAATATTTCCTATGATGTAATGCACTTAGACACTAAAGCATGTACAGGGTACAATGCTTCCTAAGATCCAACATGCTCCTCCCCAGCTCCCTTTATACCATACTCTAGTCTGTTGTTTTCTGGACTTATTCGCTTCAAATGGACATGGAAAGTTAAAGGAACAAATGAAAGCTTCTTTCCAGTTAATAGATAAAAGGAAAAAGCAAAGAGCTAAGAACTGAACCTTAAAACTTGCTAATTTTATGGAATGGGAGAAGAGAGGGAAACAAGAAACAGAGTAAGAGCTAAATGAAAACCATGTCATCCCATAAGATAAACAGATGCAGAGTGAGAGTTGAAATCTACAAAGGGGTGGCCATCAATGTCAATAATTTCATCAAGGAAAAAAGAATAAATATTGCCCAATAGGAAGGCTACTTATGTCCTTGGAATTATCCAAAGAAGGATAACAGAGAATATCATGCTGGAAGG
Source organism: Pedetes capensis (assembly GCA_007922755.1). NCBI lineage: Eukaryota > Metazoa > Chordata > Mammalia > Rodentia > Pedetidae > Pedetes > Pedetes capensis. Next base: position 11,644 of record VMDO01028673.1, read on the forward strand.
TGATTTGGCAATAAGTAGAATGATGAAGAAATGGAAACTAGGCCATGCACACTGAGGGAGACTGACAATGAAATACAGGGAGAAACAGTTGTTGTTGTTAGGTGCCGTTGAGTCGAGTCTGACTCATAGCGACCCTCATAGGGTTTTCAATGGCTGACTGTTTCGGGATTGCCTTGGGAGTGGGTTGCCATGTCCTTCTCCCATTTTGCAGTGCTGCGAATCGAACTCGGGACCTCAGAGACTGCAGAGCAGTGCTCTACCAACTGAGCTAAATCCGAGCCCAGGAGAAACAGTAGTCACATATTAAATGCAAGGGGCTCAGGTTTAGCTAAGTTGTTAGAGCACTGCTCTGCACTCTCTAAGGACCCAGGTTCAATCCCCCACCACCACAAAAACAGGAGAAGAATGTGGCAGTCCACTCCCAAAGCAATCTCAAAACAATTAGCCAATGAAAACCCAATGAGTGTTGCTATGATTCAGACTTGACTTGATGGCACCTAACAACAACAAATTAAATACAAGAAATATTAAAATGTACAAGTATTATTAAAACCTATAAGCAGAAATAGTAGGCATAATTGCCCTTTTTGAGTTTGGAAAGGCTATCTTAGGTTTACAGAGTAGTGAAAGTAGTCATTGTATAAAGTCTCCTTTGAAGAAAGGACACAAGAAGGATGAAGGGAGATAAATTCAACCCTAGAAATTAGATATCTGAATATTAGAAAAAATACTAGAGAAGAAATATAATGCCTCAAGGCACCATGGTTTTTCCAATAGTGCATCCAAATATTTCTTCCTTAACAAAATCACAATGGAATTACATATATGTTTGACAGTACTGGGGGTGGGGTGAACCCTGGGCCTTGAGCATATTTCACAAACACTCAACCACTGAGCAGCACCGCTATCCCCTTATGATTTTTTATTTTGAGAGAGGGTCTCACTGAGTTACACAGGCTGCATCTGGCTTCAAACTTGTGATCATCCTGCCTCAGTCTCCCTAGTCACTGAGATTACAGGGATGTACCACTGCTCCCAGCTACCGTGGAATTCTTTCATCTTTCTATTAAATATTTTGTTAAATTTTTACATGGCAACTATGGCTTCTTAAAATTAAGTGAAAGTCAGTTTGTATGGTTTGGTGGCTAGACATTATCACATTGTGATAGTTTGGATGTTACATGTCTGTGAGCCTAAAGGCTCACAGATTAAAGGCTTGGTTACCAGCCTGTGGTACAACTGGGAGATGATGGACTTTTAAGAAGTGCAGCCTACTCAGAAGGAATTAGGTCACAGTAGGGGGCATGGTCTGACTGGGGATAGTAGACCCTGGTGTCTTCCTTCTCTCTCTCTTTGCTTCCCCACCACTATGAGGTGAGCTGCCTCCTCTGCCAGACTATTCCACCATTATGTACATTACTGCCACAGAATCAAGGAAACAGGGCCAAGTAACCATTAACTGAAACCTCTGAAATTTTAGGTATTTTGCCACAGCAACAGAAATTTAGTGTTACTCTCGCTGAATATGAAGATTATAGTACAAGAAGAGTAAAATTTCATTCAATAGTACTAAAAATATATGTATTTTTATGGGTAATGGAAAGTCATTAAATATTTCCTTTCATATCTTACAAATTGAAGGTATAAAAGATCTATTCTTATCAACTACATTCTAGCAAGACTAAGAGATAAAGGAAGCCTCCCAGAAATAAGCAAATTTGTAAAGGCAGTAAGACCCAAGAATTTAATGTCTCAGCTATAAGCTACAACCCTCAAGAAAGCTTCATGAGGACTTCATCAGTACAAGAGCGACAAAAGCATAAATCACAGGATATTCACCCCATTAGTCTCATTATCTACTAGTACCTAATTGTTTTTACTTCATTAGTTGTTTGAGAAAGGAGGTAAGTCAGAAATTACACCACTCTAAGAATGAATTTCTATCCTGGAAAGGAATCATCAGGATAAACCATCAGCTGCTTCAATATTTTAATAAAACCTTTGAGACAAGTACACAGGTCACTTAGTTGGACATTAACACTAAATTGGGTCACTTAGTCACTTACTTTAGCAGAAAGATAAGAATTACATGTACTAAAGAAATAATATCAAGGCATTTGGTTCAAGGAGCTAAAATCAGAGGTAGAGAAAGATTCATAGATTATCAATGTAGCTTAATGATAATGAAGCTACCAAGGGATGATATCATTCCTACAGGGGACAACTTCCATTTTTATTAGCAACCTTTTCTGTGTGTGTCATCTTTTAGCATTTAGCCTAAACTCTCCTAGACACTGGAATTATTGGCTGAGTACAAGTTGCTAAAACTATTTTTTTTAAATTAGTGTAAATTAATTGTACAAAACAAAGGGTTTCATTATGACATTTTCATACATATGTTGTATACTTTGACAATGTTCACCTCTCTGCTACCTCATTTTGATCCCAGTCTTCCTATTCCCCTTTCTTTGCCCAAAGAGTCCCCATTCTACTTTTGTGTCTTTTTTTTTTTAATCTAGGTTCTGCATATGAGAGAAAATGTGCAATATTTGTCTTTCTGAGTCTGGTTCATTTCACTTAACATGATCTCCAGTTTCACCCATTTTTCTGTAAATGATGTCATTTCATTCTTCTTTATGGCTGAAGCAAACTAACTTTTAATGTTGTGACCTAGCATCTTTCTGAATGCAGTCAACACAAACTGAGGCTAACACCAGCCTTCCAAGTTTTATGCCAATATAAAGGCATGATTATGTACGCACCCCTTCCCAGTGGAACTACACAGGGCTTCAGGATCATCAACACATTGATTCTCCAGAGAAAGATACAGTACAAGATGAGATCACTGCTGCGTAATTAAACTAAAAATAAATTCTGTCTTACAGATCATTTCAAAGGGCAGCTTGACAAAATCAAATATTATAATGACATATGCAAAGAGTTGGAGATAGAAAACCAAAAGGGAAGAACATATTCTGTTTTTCTCAAGCTTAAGGAATTGAAGAAAAAAGTCAAGACCCAAATGGCAACAGATAAAGGATTCTATGGGGAAAATATTAAACAACACAGGAAATATTAAAAGAAAATGGAAGGAATACACAGTCATTATACCAAAAAGAATTGGTGGATGACCAACCATTTCAAGAGGTTGCATATGATTAGGAATCAATAGTATTGAAGTACAAAGTGTAATCTGCCTTGAAGGAATTGGTAAAAAAAAAAAAAAAAAAGGCTCCAGGAATTGATGGAATATCAATAGAGATGTTTCAGCAAACAGATGCAGCACTGGAGATGCTCACTTGCTTATGCCAAGAGATTTGGAAAACAGCTACCTGGCCAACTGACTGAAAGAGATCCATATTTGTGCCTATTCCCAAGAAGGGGGATCCAACCTAATGTGGAAATTATTGAAAGATATCATTAATGTGAACCACAAGTAAATTTTTGCTAAGGATCATTCAAAAGTGAATGCAGCAGTATATGGACAAAGAACAGCCAGAAAATCAAGCCAGATTCAGGAAAGGGTATGGAACCAGGAACATCGTTGCTGCTGTCAGATGGATACTAGCTGAAAGCAGAGAACACCAAAGAGATGTATATCTAGGTTTTATCAACCATGCAAAGGCATTTGACTGTGTGGATCATAACACATTATGGATAACATTGTGAAGAATGGGAATACGAGAGCACTTAATTATATTCATGAGGAATCCTTATGTGGACCAGGAGGTAGTCATTTGAACAGAATAAGGTAACACTGCCTGGTTTAAAGTCCAGAAAAGTGCATGTCAGGTTTGTGTCCTTTTACTGTAACTCTTCAATCTCTATACTGAGTAAATAATCCAAGAAGCTGTATTTTAGGAAAAAGAATATGGCATCAAGATTGGACTCATTATAACTAGCATTATGCAGATGATATAACTCAGCTTGTTGAAAGTGAAGCGGATTTGAAACATTTACTGATGAAGATCAAAGAACACTGCCTTCAGTATAGATTTTGGATCAACATCAACAAAACAGAGATTCTTACAACTACGTTAGTAAACAACTTTATAGTAAATGGAGAAAAGATTGAAGTCGTCCAAGATTTTGCTTTACTTGGTTCTACAATCAATAACTGTTGAAGGAGCAGTGAAGAAGTCAAAAGATGCATTGTATCGGAAAATGCTGTTGCAAAAGATCTCTTTGAAGTGTTGAAAAGTAAAGATGTCACATTGAAGACAAAGGTGCACCTAACTCAAGCCATGGTATTTTCAGTAGCATTTTATGGTTGTGAAAGCTGGACACTGAGCAAGGTAGACAGGAGAAGAATTGATGTTTTTGAAGTATGGTGCTGGAGACAATGTTGAATATACCATGGACCTCCAACAGAACCAGCAGTTCTGTCCTAGAAGTACAATCAGACTGCTCCTTGGAAGCAAGGATGACTAGACTGTATCTTACGTATTTTGGACATATTGTCAGGAGGGACCAATCCCTGGAGAAGGACATCAGATTTGGCAGATCAACAAAAGGCAGACACTCAACTACATGGATTGGCAGAGTGTCTGTACCAATGGGCTTAAACATAAAGAAGAGCCTGTGCCTCGCCCAGAATCTGGGCATCTTTCATTCTGTTACATATAGGGTCACTCTGAGTTGGACATGACTGTATGGCACCTAACAATTAAAATAACATGTAAACCACCTCTGACATCTCCAATAAAATTCTACTGGCAGGATAAAATCAGCTTAACATTTTGTTGATTAGAAATTCATCCACCATACTAATATTGTCTATTATTAAGCTCCTTCCTGTACACAGTTTATCCAGATCATACATCTAAGTTTCTTCACATTCATTTCATCCAGTAAAAATTAATTGACTGGCATAGTCAATCAATTCATTGTTCTAGGACCTAAGGACACAATAGTAAAACAACATATAGAAAGAGACATCTCTGCCCTAAGGGACCTTACATTTTAATGGCTGGACATATAAATGTACATTCAAACTCATAAATATACCACCTACACACATAGTGCACTAATGTTTATTCACTCTGGAGTAGAATCTGCTTCCTTTCTGAACTTGAAAATGTTTGAATAGGGTCAGGCATCTGAACAACTTCTATTTGCCACAATATTAAAGTATAGGCCAAATCTAAATCTTAAATTCTCATAATAATCTGTGTGCCATTTTTACCTATAACAGGTTCTTATTTTCTGCCTAACTTTTACCTTATTACCTTTAATGTAGGGTTTTGTTTACTTGGTTTGGTTAGATCGGGTGTTTATTTGTTTGTCCTTTCCCATTTCTCTCTCTACCATCCTCCAGAACAAGATCACTCATTCTCCCAAAGTAAGCAGAAAAATATTCTTCCACAATTCATATTCTCACATAAAAGCACATTGTTTTAAATGGTATCTTGTTGTCCTTGATCTCCTCTTTTAAAAGACTTCTGAAGTTTACTAATTTGCCATAGGATGTGATCACTACTTATTTTTTTAGTTCATTTTTTACAGTTCTCTTTATATTCCACAGAATTACTTTGTTTCTCAGACATAGCAAGTGACATCTCCCATCCAGGCCTTTGCTCATATTTCACATACTGCCTGCAATGCTCTTTGGCCATACTCTTTCCCAGACAAGTGTCACTTTGTCCTTTAACACTTACTTCAGATATTACCTCCTCCAGGAAACTTTCCCTGACCTTTGCATTTCTACTCCCTGTGGGTCATTTATGTCTTCCTCCTCTTTGCTTCCACAATGCGTAAGAGAGAACTACATCAATTAAATCTACAACAAGGTATCCTAATCATCTAATTGCAGATCTAAAAATTGAGATGAAGTCCTGATCAAGATTGTTACTTGGGTCTCATACAATGCCCTTGAATTTTAAAGCAAACTTTAGTACATTTATAATAGTAAAAAATAGCAAGTGACAAAAACTTAGGAAATTATCAAATTCTCTTAACCAACAAATAACTTAGCTCTCTAGCCAATGTTTTTCTTTGTCAACACAAGCTATTTATTTATTTAACTCCTTGTTTTAACTAGATATCAAACATAAGTAAGTGCCTGTTTAAACTTGAAAATCCTACAGGGATCATGGAAGACGATGGAGAAAACACAGTAAGCAACTGAACAAATATGTGTTATGAGATTTATACTCTGCCCAGGAGACAGGAGAAAGAACTTCATTAGCAAAGATCTTCCTTCATCTATGAGGTAATGAAAGGGGAATTGCCAAACCCTCAAGCTAAGGAGTGGGTGACATCAACTTTATCCTGAGCAATTTAAATCTATCTACAATGCCATGTCCTCTTGAAGGAAGACTTGAGTAAAAAGAGATAAGTTAAATACATTTTCACTTACCATTCTTTTATATCCTTAGCAGCTGCCCTCTAGCAAAAAGATGAACTTGACCTTGACTGTGGAAATTCTCTAGATAGTCAGGACTTTTTTTTGCCTAAATTAGTTGCTACATTCCTATCTCTGAACCATTTGTCTTATAATACAATTCATAAGCCAATAGTTTTTTAATTTGTGTGTTGTATAAATAATGTATCTAGTCATTGTCCTAGGTTCCTGGAGTGGAACTCCTACATCATTGGAATTTCCCCACTGATAGAAGCATCTTTGTTATCCTTGTAGGTCCTCAGACCACACCTAAGTTTATGCTAATGAAGTAACTCAGGATGGGCCCTTATTTTCAGGATGGTAGCAGGCTGAGCTAGAAAAACCAACTCTATGATTAGAAGACTAGGACTTCAAGCATGGTGATATCAGGTCTACTTCTGAGGAAGGAAGAAAAGCTAAAGATGAGTTTAATCATGTAGCCAATATTCAATCAATTATGGCTATGTAATGAAACCCCAACAAAACCAAGAGATACCAAGGATCAGGTGAATTCCTTGTTAGGGAGGCAAACACACTGATGTGTCCAGACAGCAATGTGTCCTGATTCTAAGAGGAGAACACATGAAAGTTCTGTGTTCAAGACCTTTCCAGATCTGGTCCTATATGTCTCTTCATTTTGTTGGTTCTAATTGTATGTTTTATAATAAAAATGTAAACTTAGCTCTTTTCTGAGTTTTATGGGACATTCTGGTGAACTGACAAATCTTAGCAGGTATAAGAATTCCTCAATTTGTAGTCATTAGTCAACAACAACAATAAAAAGTAGCCTGAGAACCCCTAAACTTGCACCTGGCATCTGAAGTGAGATGCTCTTGTTGGAGACTCTTTATTAACCTAAGGAATCTGTGCTACTTCTGGGGCTTGTTATCAGTGGAATTATATTGCAGTATTACACTGTTCTGCCATGGTAACCACACATGTTAATTTATCATGAATAAAACATAGCAGGCCTGGAGTGATGAAACTTAGGTCAAGGGTCAAACTTGCCATTTTATACAGCTATGATCTTGAGCAAACCACATAACTGATTGTCAATTCTCTCATCAGTAAATGAGGCTGGGCTCAGTGGCTTCTACATTTCCTATCTTTATATTTTTCTAATTAGTCCTCCCTTTGGAGAAGAAACCAATGATCACTTTTTCCTGTGGATAATTTTCTTCTATAACTTCTTTTATTACCAACTAGAAGTAAGATTTGAGGCCTTGGCACGTACTGTCCACACTATCTGGAATGGCTCACTGCCTAACTTCTCCCTCCAATCTTGGCAAAAATGTCATTTCTCTGTTGATCTTAGCTGACCATGTTGTCTACAGTTTCAACCTCTGATCCCTAACAACACTTGGCCAATCCCTTCTATTCTTAGTTTTACTCCATGACATATATCAGTAACTGGCATGTTCCATATGACAATGGCTTCTCATCTGTTTTCCCAGGAGAATACAAACCTTATGAAAGCAAGGATCTATAGCTGTTTGTATACTGTTTTAGCTGAGCAACTAGAAAAGTACATGATAGGTAAATAATAGGTATTGGGTAAATATTTAATACATGAACCAATGCTTAGCTTCACTGGCTTAGTGCAGTAGTCCACATGGACTTCCCTGAAATAATTGTAAAAAGGATTACCCCAAAATAAACAACAAAACAAAAACAAAAGCAGGGGAAAGATTGTAAGATTATGAGGATGGATAATAACAGAATGCTAAGAATTCTAGCCAGAGAAAAGATCTATGGCTTAAGAGATTTTAGATTTAATAGCAAGGATCAAAGAATGAAGATAGTAATGGGTGAAATGGAGATGTGATAAGACATGAACAGATATTAGAGTTTTTCTAGGATGACAGCAGGGGAAGGGGTAAAGGAAAGACTATATAGTAAGTGATGCTACACTAATTCAGAAAAGTGAAAATTTAACTTATTGGTCATAACAAAGATTAGAAGAAACAAATGGTATAAGAGAAAGGCTCAGAAATATTGAGAAACTGCAGAGGAACAATGGTTTAAAACAGCTGTCCTATACAGTAGCCACTAGAAACAAGGGAGATCAAGCACTTGAAATGTGGCTATTCTGAGTTCAGATGTGTCGTGAAAGCACAAAGAGCAGGTCAAATGACAAAGATTTAGGACAAACAAGAATTTGTTGTTGTTGTTAAGTGCCGTCGAGTTGGTATCCAACTCATAGCAACACTCATAGGGTTTTCAATGGCTGACTGTTTCGGGATTGCCCTGGGAGTAGATTGCCAGGTCCTTCTCCCATTTTTGCGGTGCTGGGAATTGAACTCGGGACCTCAGAGACTGCAGGGCAGTGCTCTATCAACTGAGCCAAATCCCAGCCCCAAAAGGTAGGATGAGATTGTTGTTGTTGTTGTGTGCTGTCAAGTCGGTATCCGACTCATAGCGACCCTCATAGGGTTTTCAATGGCTGACTGTTTCGGGATTGCCTTGGGAGTGGATTGCCAGGTCCTTCTCCCATTTTTTGTGGTGCTGGGAACTGAACTCGGGACCTCAGAGACTGCAGCGCAGTGCTCTACCAACTGAGCTAAATCCTGGCCCAAACAAGAATTTAGTACATCCTATTAATAATTTTGGGGGCTGTGATTAAGCTCAGTTGGTAGAGCTCAGTTGGGAGAAGGACCTGGCAATCCACTCCCAAGGCAATCCTGAAACAGCCAGCCATTGAAAACCCTATGAGGGTCCCTATGAGTGGGATACCGACTCAATGGCACCTAACAACAACATCAATAATTTTATATCCATTATATGTTACAATGATAATTTGCAAGGTATGTTAGGTAAAATAGAACATAAATGTATTTCACTTGCTTGTTTTTAGTTTTATAAAGTAGCTTGCAGAATGTTTTAAACAACATATGGGAGCAATCATCACATTACTTTTGGCAACACTAATGTAGAAGTACCTTGGATATATAAAGGCATTTGACTGTGTGGATCATAACAATTTATGGATAACACTTTGAAAAATGGGAATACCAGAGTACCTAATTGTACTCATACTCATGAGGAATCTGTACATGAACCAGGAGGCAGTCATTCAAACAGAACAAGGAAACACTGCCTGGTTTAAAGTTGAGAAAGGCGTGCGTCAGGGCTGTATACTTTCACCGTATCTCTTCAATTTATATGCTGAACAAATAATCCAAGAAGCCGGACTTTATGAGGAAGGATGCAGCATCAGGATTGGAGGAAGACTCATTAACAACCTGCATTATGCAGATGATACAACCGTGCTTGTTGAAAATGAGGAGGATTTAAAACATTTACTAATGAAGGTCAAAGAACATAGCCTTCAGTATGGATTGCAACTAAACATCAACAAAACAAAAATCCTTACAACTGGGTCAGTATGTAATTTCACAATAAATGGAGAAAACATTGAGGTTGTCCATGATTTTGTTTTACTTGGCTCTAAAATCAACACCCAAGGAAACAGCAGTCAAGAAATCAAAGGACACATTGCTTTGGGAAAAGCTGTGTCAAAGGATCTCTTTAGAGTATTGAAAAGTAAAGATGTCACGTTGAAGACAAAGGTGCTCCTGACTCATGCCATGGTATTTTCAGTCACATCATATGATCATATGGTTGTGAAAGCTGGACATGAACAAGGGAGACAGGAGAAGAATTGATGCTTATGAATTATGGTGCTGGAGATGATTATTGAATATACCACGGACTGCCAAAATAACCAACAGATCCCTCCTAGAAGAAGTGCAATCACAGTGCTCCTTGGAAGCAAGGATGGCTAGACTGTGTCTTACGTATTTTGGACATGTAGTCAGGAGAGACCAATCCCTGGAGAAAGACATCATGTTTGGGAGAGCGGCAGGTTAATGGAAAAAAGGAAAACCCTCCACTAGATGGACTGACACAGTGTCTGCAACAATGGGCTAAACATAAATAAGATCATGTACCTGGCAGAGAATGGGGGACTGTTTCATTCTGCTGTACATAGGGTCTCTATGAGTCAGACTTGACTGGACAGCACTTAACAACCACAACAAAGAATTTTGTATATTTGATACCAGGCTGCAGGAGTTTAGGGAAATAAGAGAAGCCATGACCCTATTAGAGAAATTTGCCAGAGAAGGAATCCCTTCAGGAGAAAGCAGGAGTGTCAACATCAAAGAAGATGTAAAATGGGCTATTGGAGAAAAGGTATAATCCAAGTGTCAGAGGTAGGATGTAGATCCAATTATAGGAGAGCAAGAAACTTTGAAGTTCATGTATTTCATGCTTGTTCAAAAGCAAAGAGCAATTCTTTCAGTTAAGACCAACTTCATTTTGGGAGACAGGGTGGATGAATGAGTCATTCAATTATAAAACAGTTAATCAACAAACACATATTAAAGACTTCGTGTATCCTAGGCTATAGGGATTTAAAAATGAATGAGTTACTGCCCTCAGACTAGTAAAAGAGGTGAGAATATAAAAACAGATAAATTCCAATACATATCTTAGCAAATACTGTAAGTAAGTATAAATTAGGTCTGAACTAAGAATAAAATATATACACTTTACATGCTGTGCACTGCTATTCCAACTAGACTCAGGCTGAAGAAATAGTACATTCAGCACAATGTTGGTTCTAGCTACAAAAAGTATCATGCTTTCTTTTACTTAAAAACACTACAGCTAGAGCTGGGCATGGTGGTGCATGTCTGTAATCTCATTGACTGGGGAGGCAGAGGCAGGAGGATCGCAAGTTGGAGACCAGAGACAGTCTGCGTAATTTAGCAAGACCCTGTCTCAAACAGTAAAAAAAAAAAATGGGCTGGGGGTACAGCTCAGTAGTACAGCACTTGCAAAGCATGTGAGCACGAGGCCCTAGGTTCAACCCCCAGTACTGCAAAAACAAACAAACAAACAAACAAACAAAAAAAACAAACAAAAAAAACACTAAAGCTTATATCTATTTTTTAAATGTAGCTAAAAATATAGATATAGTTACCATGAAACTACTTATGGCAATCAAAGTATACAGCTTAGAGTTCATAAATGTATTCTGCTCTTATTTAAATTATAACTATGTTGTTGTTAGGTGCCGTAGAGTTGGTGTCTGACTCATAGCGATCCTATATACAACAGGCAAAACACTACTGGTGGTGCTTCTCTGCTATTCATAAGGTTTTCCATGGCAGATTGATTATTGGGAGTGGGTTGCCAGGTCCCTCTCCCATTATAACTATATGTCATTTAAAAAAAATATATATATATATACATATATATATACATATATATATATATATATATATATATACACATATGAGCTTATCAGGTGGGGATGTAGCTGAGTGATACAGCATCTGCTTTGCATGAGCAAAGTCTTGAGTTCCATGCTTGGCGTCATAAGATAGATAGAAAGATAGGTAGATATATAGATAGATAAGAACTGCCTTATATGTTGTGATATTATTTTTAGACATTTTTATATGAAGCTAAAACATTTATATGCTATTTGCTTTCACTGTCTTTAAGATGCCAGATGGTTTGAAAATACACTATCTCATTCATTTTCCTGAATTATTTCAAAAACAG